>APFE031128217.1:158934-181133 GCA_000404065.3 Pinus taeda | reverse complement strand
TGAACAAAACTTTATTTGGAAATTAAGTTGTTTACGATTGTCAAATATGATTGATCATTTGAAATTCTTTGCCATCTAGTGTTACTAATGGGGTATTTTATAATATTATGAAATCTAGTTTTCTATGCTTTATAGTGCGAGTATTTACTTGTTATGGTGATGTGTAGAGGATATGATATTCAAGAGGTTTTTATGCTAGTTTTCATGATAACATCTCAATGGTGATGGAACCCTTTCTTTGAATCATGCAAGGTTCCAATGGTGAACCGTGAAAGAGAACACTTATTTTGGATTCTAACCACGAAAATTTTCTCAAAAGTCCAACCCATAGAAAAAGGTGAAATTTTGTATATAAATGATGTTTGTTGCTGAGCAAGAAGTCTAGTTAAGATTTGCAATATGATATATACTCGTGACTCTATTTTTGAAGAATGTTTTTTCATTGGGAGGCCTAGTGTTTTTCCAATTATATTTCAAAATTTAAACCTGCTTGTTCTTGATGGTTTTACAAAGGCTTTTAGTGACATTGTATTCCTTGTTGAATGAATGCTAAGGGTGCCTTGTTGAGAATAAGGGTATCTTCTATGATATTTATATCTTTTATTCAATGGATTTCATGCACCATATGTTTGCATTGATGATAAAGTAACTCTGTGATTATCTTGATCTACATGGATATCTTATTGTTGGTGTTGATTGCTCATGGGTATCACTGCATTATTGAGCTCTTTGGATTAATGATGCAGATGATCCATGCTCGTTGCTTCATGTGATCATGTGCTTCTTCAGAAGAGGTTAGCTAAGTAGTTTATCATTGTTTTTCCACTACAGATGTAGCATTTCTTTTGTTTGTGTAAGAAATTATGCCTGAATTTAGGTTCTTACATTGTTTCATTGGTGATTGACATGTCTTCTTGCCAAAGTTGTTTTGGTTATGATCAAGTTGTGTGAAGTTTTAACAATGTTGACCCTCTTAGTTGCTTTGTGGTTAGGTGCATGTTCCCTGAAGAGTTGCTCCTTTGAGTTTAGGTGCATGTTCCCTAAAGTGATTGGCTTTCACTACCTTAAATAGAAACCTTATGCAATCATTGAATGCTCTTGTTTCGATCATCAATGTCTTGCTTGCACTTGATTGCTTATAACTAGAGGTAAAATTCCAAACAAGGAAACTTCCCAATTAACCTCAAATTTATGAGTTTTTCAGTGAATATTTCAGCTAGAAATTTTGTCAAACACATCATATAGATGCTGCTATAGGTGTTATCTTATGATAGTGAAAAAATAACATACCATTGAAACCCAAAAAGAGTTCAATCTGATATATTCATCACTCAGAAATTTACATACAGTTGATACATATAATTTTGACCACCAACTCAACACAATATCACAAGGAAATAGATTCTGGAAGCATAGTTTCTTGTATTTGACAGCAGCAAGATTTACAACCCTCCAATCCTACCAAGATTACATGCACAACAGGCAATGAAACTCGTCTAGGGCTCCTAACTGACACACACAATTTCTTCACACTTGTTCCTTATGTTAACTAGTCCCAAAGGGTCCATATATCCTCCACGCAATAGTGTAAATCACAACTACGTCTAGCTGTGGTAATACAACTTTCCAAAGTCTCAAATAAGGCCCACAAACCTTCAGAACCAGATTAATTAACATCCACACACTAGGTACAGGCCCCACGTCTAGCAGATGAGTGTGGAGTCCGGTTACAAAGAGAATAGGCCCCGCAAATGATATGTTTAATGCAGCCCACTTGTACACAACCCAAGAAAATATGGTTTGTCCAGTGATAAAGAAACTTGAGGTTTTGACCAGGCGCTCGAGCTGCCCCTCCAAGGATAAAATCTAACTTAACAGAGACCACTTCTCTAGCACAAGAACACAATGAAACTCGAGTTGTGCCTTCCTTACAGATTTGAACTTCAGAACAGTGAGAATCTTGGCTTGTGAATGACAAAACTCGTTCTCCTTGAGAGTTGGCGTCTGCAACTTTCAATGGTCCCTATTCTCATTCACAAAACTTCCAGGATTTTCCATGGCCATCACTTGTAAGAGAAGATTTATGAAAAAAAACATTAGTGAATAAAATTAATTGATAACGCCTCAAAATATCACGAGCTAGAGGAAAAACCTAGATCTAGGGAATGGTGGGATAATGAATCATGTGTGATAGTGCAAACCATATGGGGCAACTTTCCTAGGACTTACCCAACTCTTGATATTCTTCTGACAAAGAAACATTCCATGCATACTTCTTTCAAAATTTCACTTAAAATCTTCAATCACCCCTCTGTACATAAGCATGTTTGTAATTTAGTCCTTGGTGTTAAAGAAAGTCAATTCCATTGTTGTTGTAAGTAGACTAGTTAGGTTGGTTATGTACGACATATTTTGACATATTAAATGGGAAAGTATCAATAGTTGTGTATGATTGTAAGTAGTTTGAGGTATCTTAATAATTACTTATATTGTAACTCCCTTTAAACTCTAATACAAGAAACCATCCATTCCCTTGATCTACATGTTACTTATGCTTTTGTGATACCCTATTGTCCTCTGTATGATTGTGTTTTAAAAGAGACAATTGGTGGCAGATTTGTATTAGTTGCAATATTTTTGGGAGCTGCCTTTGTACAACTCTAGATTCCGAGTTGTTTTCCTTGGAGTCCTTAGTTGCATAGAACCCAACCATTGAAATTCTAAATGCTCCATATTGATAGCTTTTCCACTTTGAACCATTAGAATACAATTCTAATTTGCACCCTGCCTAAAAAAAATTGACTCAAACTTCCCATTAGACATGTCTTTTACTAGAGTAAGTGAAATGCTTTCAGCCTCATAGCTACTTGCAATGTTATCCCTATATAATTCTCTGGATTTTTAGGAGGCTGATGATTTTGTATGACTCAGTAAGATTGTATGAGGTTATATAATCCATCTTTGAGAGCATTTTGCACCTATTGAGTGGGCATTAAATTCAAGATGTAATTGGAACTAGTTTGATATCCATTCAAAAGTGAACATGATAGTTGAAATTATACTAAAATATGTGAAATTTGTGAGATTATTCTCACTTGTACACCAATTGGAAATGCCAAACTGTCTAGTATGTGAATATGGTTTGACGTCCATAAAATGATGTTGAATTAATAAAATGGGGGAGAAAAATAGATTCGTTATTCTTGAAGTATGGAATCTATATGGAAAATTGCAACAATATTGATGTTATCTGCTTCTTTATGTGTATTGGATGTGATAGTTGTAAATGGCCATGGAAGATGCCTCCAGATGTGAAATCTCTAGTACAAGAAGAATGTCAGGAACAATCCTTGTGCTACATCGCAAGTAAGGAGAGCTCTCGACATATTTCATGGAAGCAACAACCTTAGTACTACAATGTCAGGAAACAAAAATCATTATGATACATTGCCAGCAAGGAAGGACCCTTGCACTACATTGTAAGGTAGGAAGGTTAATCCAAATACATTGCAAACTAGGGAGGCTAATTGTGTTAAATTACAAACTAGGGAGGATAATTGCACTAAATTACAAACTAAGGAAGCTAATTGTGCTCATTTTCAAGCTAAGGAAGCTAATTGCACTCAATTGCAAATTCGGAAAGCTTATCACGTTAGTTCATCGCAAGACAATTACATTTGGTTGTTCGTCTTCCTTGTAATGATTAGAGGATATCTTAAAGCCTGGGAAACCTGGTAGTTAAACAAAGGTTTGATTGACAAAATGATGAAGACGTATTTATATTTTCACGCATACATGTATGTATCTTAATTTTTTCCATTATGTGGTGAATTTAAATGAATAAAGAAACCTGGTGGTTAAGAAAAGGTTTGATTGACAATTTGATGAAGAAGTATTTATATTTTCAGGCTCACATTTTGTATGTATCTTTTTTTCCATTATGTGGTGAAGTTTGAACTTCAATCTTGCAATTCTTCGAACCTGGTGACTTAGTAATGCATAATTTCTATTTACAACACTTGATAGGAAAGTTTGAAAAAATAAAAGAGCATGTAAGTCTTGAATTTTATAAAGGCCAATATCGTGCATTCCTTCACTATCATCTATTTGAAACTATAAATTGACACAACTATAGTGTGTGGAAGTTAATATGTAAAACATAATATAAATATTTTTTAATAAGTTAATGCAATAAGTTATAGTTCATTTAAGGTCATTGTATTTTAGACTCTTGATATGAAAGTATTAAAGAGGAAAATAAAGCTAATACTAATTGCACTTGTATTCTTGTTCTATTAAAATATCACTTTCATCTAAGGTTATAAATTTTAACATCTTAACAAAGAGACTTGAAGTTGCGATGGGTAGATCATTTTCAAAAGGAGGGAGAACAATGACCATGTGCAAGCCTATGAAAGACTAATACACTTTTTAAGAATGTTTACGAATTTTTACTTAAAAGTTTAACTAAAATAATTTAATAGTCTATTTGTGGAAGACCTTATTTTTGTGGAAATTTCAAACAAAATGAACCTTCCATATCATGAAAGCTAAAAAACATGTTGCCTCTAAAGCTCAAGAGAAGGTGAGCATTACAACACAAAAGTGCATTCTCACCACACCTGTGTTCACCTTTTTGGGTGGTGAGGGTGTTTATGGACAATTAGATTCCAAATAAAGGAATGGGAACTTATAGAAAAATTGTATTCTTTAAGTACCAAGTGTCAGTATAGGTTAGGTATGCATGCTCATTTTCTTAAAAAATATAAAATCGAATGGTAGTATTCTCATTACTTCTATTAAGTGAAGTATTTTATTAATGGTATTGAAGTGGGAAATAATATTGTTCTAGATGAATCACAATGCAATTTAAAGCTTAGACAAAAAGGCCAAGAGAGGAAATATTATAATGAGTTAAACAGTAGAGTGAATCAGGGCATCAATGATGTATAGTGGATATATACAAGTTTGTTTTAATTTGGAATTGGATATATATTTGATTTTTTTTTTAAAGGAAATTCACATGAACATATCCAAGTGACACCACCATATTTGTGGATGATAATACTAATAAACTCGTAACATTGGTTAATGTGTTTCATCTAGGAAGATTTGATTTTGGTACCTATTGGCATAGAACTAGCCAAATGTCCAACAATATTGGAAACAACTAGTTGAGTTTACCTCTTGGACTTGTATATATTTGAAATATATTTTTATATGCTTTCACATTAGTCATACATACTGCATTTGAATTACAAGGCAACAATGGAAATACCTTTTTAAGTGGTCACACATTAGTCATGTTGTGAATTCGATGGCCACCTAGGGCAATTAGAAAGAAAGAAGCACAAATGAAAGGTGAAGTTGCAATGGTGATTATTAAGTTATCTATTAAAAAGTTGCACACTTAATGAGATAGATACCTATTGATATATGAAGATGGGGAATCTATCATCCTTCCTTATTAAGTGCTCCCCACTTCTTTAGTGGGAATCGCAATATGTTTTTTTGTTTAAAACTAAGATCAATTGATCAAAATTTTATCCTCAATGTCATAAAGCTCTGACATAAGGATTGCCAGTTGACATGAATTATGGAACGATTGCTTAACTAGAAAGCTCATGCACCTAGTATAAATAAAACAAGTAATAGTTAATCCCTTGTGCACTTTACAAAATGGTTTTTTCATGCTTAATTTTTGAATTATAATCCGGTGCATTAAAATTTTATTGGAAAGCAATGCATAAATAGGGATTGCATGTATGAGAGTTTTTTTTTTTTGGTTGCATAGCTAGTTGCATAGTCAACATTGATATCTAGTGTTGGTTGGAAAATATAAAATGTTTAGAATGATTAGAGAGAGAAGAATTCATATGACCCCAAGGAGATGATCCTTGCAAAAGAAACAATAAGAGGATGAGATTGTTTTGCTACTTTCCTCTAGGCTCTAGAATGAAGGTCCCATAACAATATTACTTCTGCCAACCATGATAACATTTGGATTTACATGTTTCAATTTGTCATGAGTGCCATTAAATGGAATTTTTTTCCTAATTAACTCTTCTTCACTTGAGGTAGAGAGTGATCAAGAATGAAAACTACGTAAGCAATAAATAAAAGCATGGGGAAAGAATATTTAACAAAGACGCGACAAATTTGTTATTCGTGAATGATATGTTGAAAACAAAAAACAAGTTCAATGCTCAAGGCTTTATTATTTTACGAAAAAAAAGTTTAATACTCAAAGTTTTTTTTAATTTATATTATTTGTTAGAAGATAAAAGATGTGAAAGAATAAAATTAATAGATGAGTTATTTTAAAGCTAAAGTGAATTGGTTTGTACCTATCCAATTCTATTGAATTCATTCATTGTTTATAAATAATAGAAATAGGATGACATACCAACATGAAAAAACAAATAAACAAACCCCATCCTTATTCTTCTATTACTAGTATTATGAAAACCTAAAACCCTTCAATTGCTAGGGTTTTGACCTAGGAATATACTTGTTTTGGTTTTTTATGGATTGCTTAATAAGGCTTGAAGTCATTACAAGAAATACTCATTATGAATTTTGTTAGCCCTTTATAAAGTCTTTATTATTTAGTGAGATTCGCCAAGTTCTTACAAAATTGTATAATTCCACGAAATATTCGCCTTGATTTTACAAGATAATATAATCTGGTGAGAGATTCGCCAAAAAAATTATATATACATATTATATTATTGATAAAATCACCTTCCGTTTTTCCTATGTATCATGGGGATTCACCCATTTATTATACATATAAATTTAGGATGGTTCTTAAAATTTTCCCTGCTCTAAATGTGTTGTCATCCTCGACAATACCATCTTAGCGACCATCATCGCTAAGACTAAAAATCCATATATGGGTGCCCATATGTGTCCACCTCTTACCTGCCTCATGCCATCGATATGCTAAACTCTACAAGAAAATCATGTGTTGGATCCCCCCGTGATGGTGACTAGTTGGGTAGCTAATCCAACTGTACATTGCCTCTGCAAGAATGCATACTCCTTACATCATCATGACTCATCTCTGTATATTGCTACCAATCGTGTCCATCTCACCCCAGATGTCTACTCAAATCATTGGAGACTCACTGCCATGAGCAACTAACAATGAGCCTCATCCCCATGTCAGCCTAAGAAGAGAGGGAGGAAGTGGAGGCCAAAGGCTCTCCCTCTTCCTTAGCTAATAGCTCAATCCACCTGTCTGGATCTTCCTCCTCCATTCTCTCCATGTATGCTTCCCGACTCTCCATCTGAATATTGGGTCTAGCATCTCCAACTCCTTCCACTACCTCTAGTCTACTTGATAGATCCAAGATATTATTAGACAATGCCCTAATCACATGCGGATTCTCCATAAGTTTTTCCTCTATACAAGAAAACCTCTTATAGACTTCTTCATCTCGCTTGACTTCCTCCACATTCATCATTGTCAACTTACATTTGACTGTCGTAGTTCCTATGGTTGGTACACCAATGGGATGATCATCATGCACATCGTAAATGTACAACTTCTTGAAATGAGGTACTATCATAGCTTCAAACTATTTCATAAATTCCTTACCCAGTACAACTTCATAGCCATCTCTCCACACAATCGTGAAGTTGACTTTCCCAGTCCATTCACCTATGCTCACATCCACTTTTTTTGCTACACTAATCACTAAATCCAGTGGAGAATTCACTACTTTGAACTGTGCTTGAACTAGTATAAATTTTAGCCCAATCTTCCTCATAGTTTCTTCACCCATGAAGTTGTGAGTCGCACCACTATCCACCATAGTGAGAATAATTTATTTTCCAATCTCCATATCCATGTATTCCAACTTGTTTCTTTTAGGATCTCGTCATGAGACCACTTTCATAGCCATTGTAGCTCCCAAAATCTACATCACTCTAACAAATGTTTCTTCCTTCTTCTTTTTCACATAGTCTTGTGCTACTACTGCCACTGTCAGTCTTGAAGGAAAATTATTCACTGTATGTGGTTCTTCAAAAATCCATCACTTTAGAGGCTTCTTTGTCTTCGACTTGTCATTTGATCTCGAAGGCTCTTCTTTCATAGTCTTCTCTTTCCGCTTATCTATCTTGTTCTTTCTCTCTTCGGTACCTTCATCGTAATTTTCTACGAAATGATCAACCGCTGCAAATGCTTCCTCTAGTGCTTTGATCTTCCACCTCTTCACCTCATTCTATGCCCAAGATTTCAGTCCTATGATGAAATTGAACACCTTTTCATTTTCCACCATATTTGGTAACTCCATGATTGCACTTGAGAACTCCCATTGATATGCTTGTAGGCTTCCTATTTGCTTCGTATACTTAATATTTTTCCTTGCATCCCAAGTCTCATCTTGTGGGATAAAATGAGTCTGCAAATATTTCTTCATGTCGTCCCAAGAAGAGATTTTTCATTGCCTCACCATTGGAAATCTGGTCCATCTTTCTTCACCACCACATCTTAACATATTTCATCAAGAATTGAGCAGCTACCTTGACTTTGGCCTCATCATCAGGTATACCCAAACGCTCCAAGTATTGCGCCATATCCCATAATAAATTTCCAAGAGCTTTCGCACTCCTCATCCCATCATCAGATTCAGGTTCTTTGACCTTCACATTGGCAACTCCTCCAAGAGAACCTTGCCCAATGGCTTTCTTCAAAACAATTATCTTGTTTCAAGCATTGTCAAGTTCCTTCTGCAACTTCGAGATTTATACCAAACCTTGATCCCTTGTAGCTCCAATGTCCTTGACTTATTTCTCTGTTTGCATACATCCATTATGTATACTTGTACCATATTTTGAGGTATTCAAATTCTTCCTTCAATTTCATGTGCATATCCTAAAATTCAACTTTTTGCCACTTCAGAACCTAATTTCTCCATTTTATCCACTACTTTGTCCATGAAAATTATTTTGACATCCCTGCTAGATTCCCCTGTCATAGTTTGAGGTTCTTCCGCTTGATCAACCATCAACTTTTCTTGTGATCTCTTCAAGACCATACACTGCTTTTATTGTTCAACTTGGCCCTTCACTTTCCCCAGTCAAACTTTACAAATCTATGCGAAAAGTCTGATATCACCTGTCACGAAGAGATATCTACTTCTTCAAAAGGCCTCTAATACCAAGTGTCATGAAGTGAAGTGGTATCACTTCAATTTGCAAATCATTCAAAGCCCCACGGAACGAGGACCTCTGATACCATATTTCATGCCCCTATCCTCGCGATGGTCTTTCAACTGCACATAGGCAGATGCGGCACTTATGCCCACTTTTTTTCACCAATACTTATGAGTACATGCTACACCTAACATTCAACACTTAGTTACTTTTCTTCACTTCTACTAAGTATTCATCATTACACAATGGAAATAACATTTACATCACCATCATATCATAAATATGCACAACAGAAATACTTTCTTTTTTAAATGGGAGGGGAAACTCCCTGAATATTTGAGTCTACCCAAATACAATAATTTATTCTTTTACAATTCCATTTACAAGTACAATCTTGCTAGGAAACCCCAAATTCCCCTCAGCAAGCTTTCCAATTTTCAGCAGTTTCGGCCTGCTCGTGTTGGGTCACCCACCTCATCGGGTCGGGTCACCCACTCGTGTTGTGTTGTGCTCACAGGGGCTTCACTGGGGGAGCAATATAATACCACATGGGTTCATATTGGGGGATATATATTGACGAAAGAATGACATAATATATTGGCGGATATATAGGGGGTAAAGGGTTTTTATATTGGAAAATATAAAAAATGGAGCTTGAAGTTAATGAAAAAATATAAAGGGGTATAAAAAATGCTAATGGAAAAATGGATACCTACAATATCTAGTGAAATAGGGGTTTTTTAAATTGGGAACCTATATTGGGTTCATATTGGTAGGGGTTAAATAATGTGATTTTTAGAGGGATTTTCCAATATGTAGTCAAGTTAAGGGTATTGTTTAATATGCCACGAGCGCACATGATATGTTAGAGGTTCACTACGTGAATCCCCCGTGGTTGTGATGCCTATCACACCATGCAGAGGCACCCACCTTGCGCCAGGTCACCCTCCACGTTCAGACTACCCCCACACACTACCACAGCTCGTCGCACCGTATAGAGGCGCCCACCTCACCGAGTTGTCCTCCAAGTTCATAATCATCCGCACACACACTACGCATAGCTCGTCGGTACCAGGGTTCTGTTCACCTGTGCAGACCCGGCCAATCAGGTCGGGTTCTTTAGTTTCACTTGCAAATCAGGTTGCTGAGCTTTGTCGGGTCGTATGTCGTGTGGTTGCACCCACCACAGCTCAGGTCATTGTTTGACCTATTCGCCTACCCATGCCTTCGTTCACAAAAATTTCTCCCATCAGTTTGTTGTCGCAGCTCGTCTCTGTGCATGTCTTCCCAAACCTGAAACTCACCGTTCATTTTCCCAAGCTCGACACTTCGACCCTCCTGTCTACCTGTGCCTTTCCTCAGCTCAATGCCTTCACTCTTTTCTAAGTCACAAATGCCTTGAATGTTTGTCGCTTGGATGGATTGTGTTATGCCTCCTTCTAGCTCGTCCTTCTCTTACTTATATGTGTCGTCCATGTTTAGGAGGGGTCAGCCTATGCCCAGGCTGACAATACAAATCATCCACCATTTTCCAAATCAACACGTCAACCAACCAACTCTGGTCCGCTTCTGCACGTCGGCCCGCCCAGGGCATCTGCCTCCATTTGTTGATTAGGTGCTCAAAATTATGCTCAAAATTCAAAGTGTCAGAATCTTGTCAAACTCAACTTTAGATTGAAGGGCTCATCATTCTGAATCCAACTGTGCGAACGACACTAAAATCTGAGTTTGTATGCAGAAGATAGAGCAAGTCAAAGTTCAAGATTGACTTGTCTATGTGGCAAGATTGGATCACATGGCAAGGGTCCTAGTGAATGGGGAAGTGCCTAGTGGCACGATTGGATCACATGGCAAGGGTCCTAGTGAATGGGGAAGTGCCAAGTGGCAGGTTTCCACTGGGTCCCGAGTTTCACATATCGGGAAAAAAAGAGGCACATGTTAAGAATCGGACCTCGCAAATCACACCAAACACCCTGCTGTTATGTTGTTATCACTGGTAAAGTTCTGATTGCGATAAGGTTGTCAGACGTGATGATTTTATGTGTTATAGTTTAACATCCCAACAGGTCCATCATATCGCACTGGTTATGTACCCGCAACCAATTGCAAATTATGATAAGACTCAGACGTAGGAATTTTATATATCATAGTTTAATACCCCAACGAGTCTGCAATACCGCAATCGCAGTGTTCCCATGTTAACAAGACCTTCGGCCATTGAACTTCACCGATTGTGATGAGCGGGAGGTTCCAGATGTGGGATTATATATGTTGCCATTAGTTATCCCCAACGGGTCCGCAATACCACAATCATAATATTTTGCTGTGTTGGGAGCTCACAAAACTTGCCAATTGTGATTTCGATACGACTGATAGGATATAGCCCGCGGAATGACGAATTTCTTGATCCATTAGCGGATTTTGGAGAGGAAATGGGGTTTTTGGTCGGTTTTGGAGCATTTTGTGGAACACATAGGGGAAGAACTGGGAAAAGTCATAACTTCTTCAGTTCTTATCCCAATTGGACGCAAGAAGATGCTAGATAGCCATTTTTTAGTATTCTGAACCCATGGAGACAGGTTTCAGCGACATTGGAGAATTGTAAACACACTTTTGTTGTAATTTGTGAATAATAGGGAGGCCCAAGCCATTGGAAGCTGGAACAAGAAGATGTAGCCCAAGTGGGGTGAACTCGTTTATTATGTGCTTGTTGTGTGTTGTATTTTGATGTTCTTTGCTTTTATTTGGTTGTTTTTTGGCATATATTTTTGTTAAATTGTTTATAACATTTACATAAGAAACTCTCATGGGAATCAGTTAATTAAGCAAAGTATTGAATCCTTAAGCACTTGATAAGAAAATGATAAGCATCTTGGGTTTTATTCTGAATGGGCAATTAGCACAACATTCCTAATCTGCTCCATTTCTGATCAAGTTGGTATCAAAGCATTGGTTTTTGCTTACTAGATTTTCTTTGTGAAAGAAAGATTTAATTTTTTGCAAGTTTATGTCATGCTTACAAGGTTAAAACTCAAAAGAGGAGAAGAGAAGTTGGCTGAAAGCCCTATACTTGGCTCAAGGGGAAGAAGAGCAAGGTTGCCAAAGTCTTCTACACAAGTACATCCTCAAGTTGCAGAGGTTGTAATTGTCTCCAGAGATCATGTCTCATGAAGGAGAACCTATCATGACAAAAGATAAGAGGACCTTCAGAAATGATATGGAAAAGATGGTTAAGGTCCTATATGAAGATAGGAATAGCAGGTTGCAAAGAGAAAGTTCCAAGCCTCCCAATGGAGAAGGCTCTTTAGGAGGAGGTAATGGAAAAGAAGATAAAGGAAAAGGAGGTAATGGGAATGGAGGCAAACCTCCATAATCTCCACCATCTTCTTCATCTTCTTCTTCAAGGCATCTTCACCCTCTTCCACTACTACAACCCATACTCATACACGACATCATTCTTCAAAAGGAACTGGTAAATCACCTTTTCTAAGGCTTGATGTTAAATTTGAGTTTCCTATGTACAATGGTGAACTTAACGCAGAGAAGCTTCATTGAGGATGATATCAAAATTTAGTTGGCTTCATTGAGAATGGAGGGAGCAACACTTGTATGGTGGGAATCAAGGACTCAAGACGAGATAGAAAAACATGGTAAGATCTCTATTTCTTGGAATGATTTCATTGCTGCTATAAAAAGACAATTCTACCCTTTAGCTCATATGCAAAAAGCTATCATGAATTGGCAAAATTTTAGACAGTTAAAAAGTTAAAATGTGCAAGAGTATACTCAAGAGTTTAGGAAAAGAGTTCTTATGCTAGGAGTAGACTTACAATCACAATATACTTTGCTGAAACACATAGGAGGGTTGCAGAGCTGTCTTAGACATACCATTCTTATTCTTAGTCCCACGAATCTTGATGAGATCTTTGTTCAAGCTACACACCTCGAAGCAAGAGGGAAAAATGTTCAAGAATAAGATAAGAAGAATCCATTTCAAAGTGGTGAAAAAGGGAAGAAATTTAAAGGAAAGTAGAAGAAAAATGCTTTTGTTAAGAAAGAAGGGGAGAAACCTGTGTGCAAGAATTGTTCCAAGGAGGGTCATGTTGAAGCGCATTGCTGGAAGCTTCATCTAGAATTAAGACCGAATAAATTTAACAATAAAGGGAAACAGAGGACAAATGTTGCTGCAAAACAAGACTTGGGTTCCGACTCAGGAGATGAAACCAAGATGGCAACCACAATCACTAAGGGGAAATTCATGGCAAAAGCAAGCAAAGAGGAAGTCGTGGCAAGCACCAGCATAGGAAATAACTCCAACAATGCTTCAAATGAGGAAAATAGAATTGAGCTATTCCATATCATATTTCTTTCCAAACAAACCAAGATTGATATGCTGTTTGACGATGGATATGATCAGGGGATCAATATTTAGCTCAAAAATCAAAGTGATCAGAATCGCTCAAAACCTAGACGACCATGTTCATCTCGGTGATACAGTCCCAACGCAACTCATTTCACTCAAAATGAAGCTCATATGAGGAAGATATCGTGTTCTGCTTGCTTTGCCAAATAGAGGAATTTTGAAAAAAAAAGTACTCACTGCACAGTCAACAGTCCATACTGTTGACGTGGTAGATGACTGTGCAGGTCAAAGGTTGGTCAACAGCCATTGAAATCATGCCAAGTGGCAAATTTTGGTTAGTCAACAGTTTGGTGAGTTGGCTTGATTTTATTGGTTGGAGGAGGACCAATGAGAAGGAGACATGTGGCAAGCCTAGAGGCTGCCACGTGTCCCTCCCCAAAGGCCTGGTATCATCGGCAAGTAATTGTAAAATTTTATGGGCAAGTCAGCAGAGTCGAACCTGCAATCACCCACACAAGATCAACGCTCTATCGTTATGCCACCACATTGCTTCTTAATAGTCTATGGGCGCATGTTCTATTTAAATGTTATTGCATTGGAGTTTTGAGGTAAACCATTATAGTTAACCCCTCCTCATGTGACCACTACCACGAAACCACCGGCCAATGGTTAACACTAACCGTGCGATTGGTGCTAACTACAGCTTATTGGTAATTAATCTGAGTTTATCCACTAAGTAATGGCATAGTTAAGTTGGCGGTATATTTGGCGGTCTGAAAAAATTGGGATTTTCTCCAAAATTGGTGGGATTAACTAGAGTTCTCTAGTTTTGGTGGAGATTTCCTAGGAGAAACTGAAGAAGCCATAACTTTTGCAATTTTCGACCAATTTGGGCTCAGAAAAAGTCATTTGTAGATGATTTTGATGTTTTGCGCTCATTGAATTAGGTTCCAAGCACAGTAGAGGATTGTAAATGGCTCTATTTTCCATTTTGAGCTAATACAAAAGCCCAAGCCATGGAAGCTAGACCAAGGAGTTGTAGCCCATGAGGGGTGAACTCCTTTATCAGAACATTGTGTTAAGTGTTTATTTTGATAGTTTGTTGTATATTTATTTGTTGTTGTTCAACACTTTATTTACATGTTATTTTGTCCATGAATTTGACATAAAACTTGACAAATATACCTGTTACATTCACAAACACCATAAAGGAAACCTATGCACATAAAGTAAATGCTGAGCAATTTATTTTAATTCTGAAGTTGAAATTAGCACAGCAAAACAAACATTCAACAACAGATCAAGTTGGTATCAGAGCAAGGTTATTTGTTTGATTGCTTAAGTTTTGTCCAAGTGGGGTTTTAATGGTTTCAAATTTGTGATGCTTACAAGGTTAAATTTGCATATAGGATAAGGGAAACTATTGGTTGCAAATCTTGAGGTAATTCCCAAAAGAAGGAGATCCACAAGGCCACAATCTCCACCCAAAGTTTCAATACCAATTGCACTTGAAGCACCTCAAGTTTTACCTTCAGTTGAGGTTGAGGAGGTACGAGCAGTACCAAAAGCTAAACTTGAATCCAAAGCCATCATGTATGGAGAAAGAGAGACTGAAGGTATTTCAGAAGAGGAAGCATACAAGAAAGAATTTATGACTTAACTGACATGGTTAGAGTCCTCTATGAAGAGAGGAATACTAGAATAGCTGGAGAGAGTTCTAAGTCCCCACATGGAGAGGGAATCTCAAAATATTAAAAAAATGAAAAGAAGGATTCAAAGGGTAATGCAGGAAACCCTCCTCAATCTCCACCATATTCATCATCTTCCTCATTATCTTCATCATCCTCAACATCACAAACAACATCATCTTCCACTTCCACCACAAAAACTATTCATACTCATTCAAAAACCCCAAAAGAAAAAACTCCCTTACTCAAATTGGACATTAAGTTTGAACTTCCCATGTACAATGTTGAGGTAAATGCAGAGAAGTTAGACAATTGGATTCGAAAATTGGACGTTTATTGCAGAATTCAGAACCTTCAAGAAGATGAAATAAAGATCTAGTTGGCTTCATTAAGGCTACAAGGAGCAACACTAGTTTGGTGAGAAGTAAAGACTCAAGAGGAAATGTGAATTCATGGTAAGATATCCATTTCTTGGGTTGAATTTGTTTCTTTAATTAAAGATAATTTTATCCTTTAGCCTACATGCAAGCAATCATTATGAGTTGGAAAATTTTAGGCAACTAAAGGGCCAAACAGTTCAAGACTATACCTAGGAGTTTAGGAAAAGGTCTTTGTTGTTAGGAGTAAACTTGAATTCCCAGGATACTCTCTTGAAATATATTGGGGGTTTACATTCCTACTTAAAACACACTATCATTATGTTCAATCTAAGCAATTTAGATGAGGTATGTGGGCAAGCCACACACCTTGAAGCGAGAGGAAAGAACATTCAGTAAGAGGTTAGTAAGAAGAAGCCATTCAAGGGTAAGGAGAAAGAGAAGGGTGGAAAATGGAAAGGAAAGAAGAATGAAAGTGTAAAGAAAGAAGGGGAGAAAACTATATGCAAACATTGTTCCAAAGAGGGGCATGATGACACCTACTATTGGAAACTACATCCCGAACTAAGGCCTAAGAAACCAAACAATAAGGGGAAACAAAGGACAACCGCTACCACACAACATAATATTGGATCCAATTCTGGTGATGAGACCAAGATTTCAGTCATGGTCGCAAAGGGAAAAGAAGTTATAGCAAGCACTAGTTTCTCACATAGTCACAAAAACTCTCCAAATGAAGAATCAAGGATAGAGTTGTTCCATGTAAGGGTAATCTCAAATCATACAAATATTGATTTATTATTTGATAGTGGTTCACAATCGAACTTAATTTTAGAATACTTGGTCAAAAAGCTTAATGTTGAAACTGTATCTCATCACAATCCATATCCCTTGGGTTGGATAGTCAATAATGAAAATTTAAAGGTTACAAGGAAATGCTTATTTAGGTTTTCCATTACTGAAAAATTCATTGATGAAGTTGAGTTAGATGCAGTTCCACTTGAAATCTTAGGAATTATTTTGGGGAGCCCATATTTGTATGATAGGAAAGTGGTATTTTATCACCATGAGAACAAATATCAATTTCTCAAGGATGGAGTGGAGTATATTGTGAAATCCCATCGCAAAAAGTTAAACATTTCTTTGGTTAATGTAGGGAAGACGAAGAGACTATTAAATGCAAGTAAAATTTTGTGCTTCTCATGATCAAGAAAAAGAATGATATAGATTATGAATATTTTGAAGGTTGTGATGATAAGTTAAAATCTGATTTGTTTGATGTGGTAAGCAAGCATGGCGAGATGTTTCAGGAACCAAAGGGATTACCTCCCAAGAGGGGAATTCAACATGAGATACAGTTGCAGCAGGATGTTCCACTCCCAAACATTGGCATGTATCACATGTCGATCATGGAGAGCATGGAAATCAAGAAGAAAATT
The DNA here is from genome assembly GCA_000404065.3 of Pinus taeda. Classification (NCBI taxonomy): domain Eukaryota; kingdom Viridiplantae; phylum Streptophyta; class Pinopsida; order Pinales; family Pinaceae; genus Pinus; species Pinus taeda. Next base: position 164,101 of record APFE031128217.1, on the reverse strand, counting down.
CAAGAATTGTTGAACAAAGGTACGATACGCCGATCTACTTCACCATCAGGTTCACCAGTTGTCTTGGTCCCAAAGAAGGATGGGACTTGACTCATCTTTGTGGATTTATGTGCACCGAATAAGATAACGGTAAATAATCATTATCCACTCCCAAGAATTGATGATTTTCTTGATCAATTGAGGTATGCAAAGTATTTCACTAAGTTAGACTTACAAAGTGGTTATCATCAAGTTAGAATAGTTGAAGAGAAAATTTGGAAAACCGCATTTAAAACTAAACAAGGATAGTTTGAGAGGCTTGTTATGCCTTTCGGTCTTACAAATTCTCCAACTACTTTCATGAAATTATGAATGATGTTTTGAGACCATTTCTAGATGATTTTTTCATTGGTTACTTAGATGATGTTCTCATATTCAGCAAATACAGAGATGAACATGTCATGCATGTGAACAAAGTAGTTAATGTATTGAGAAAAGAAGAGTTGACTTCGTTAGTGTATTTGGGACATATTGTTGGAGGAGGTGAGTTGAAGATAGAACCCTCTAAGGTTGAGATCATTTTGAATTAGGCCAAGACCAATATAGTTACAGAGGTAAGAATATTTCTAGGGGCAACCCAATATTGGAGGAAATTTATTGCTAATTTTTCTTCCATTGCAACACCACTACATGCATTGACTAGTGTCAATAAAGTATTCCACTAGGGAGATGTACAACAAAAAGCATTTGATTCTTTAAAACAAAAGATAAGTTCAGCACCGGTATTGGCTCTTCTGGATCTTAGACAACCATTTGAGATTCAAACAGATGCTAGTTTTTATGCCATGGGAGTAGTTCTCATGTAGCATGGTAAGCCAATTTCATTTCATTATGAAATTTTTAATGGTGTTGTGACTAACTATCCCACTTATGACAAAGAGCTTTACGCATTGGTACAAAGTGTTAAAAAATGGAAACACTACTTGATGGGGAAGGAGACCATTATCCATACCAACCATCAACCATTGCAGTACTTACAGTCATAGTCAAAGTTGCAGCAATCACGACACTTTAGATGGATGGATTTTCTACAACAGTTTCATTTGGTTATCAGATACAAAAAGGGAAACTATAATAAGGTAGTTGATATGCTTTTGAGGCCTATTGTAAATTCATCTATTATACTCAAGCACAATTTTCTTTTACATGAAATTTACATTGAGAAATATGCATATGATAATGACTTTCAAGATGTGTATGAAAGCTTGAGGCAAGGAAACCAAATTGAAGAGTTAGATTACCATGCACATAACAGTTTGTTGTATCACTTGGGAAAGTTATGTATTCCACAGGGAGAAAGAAACAATATCATAAGGGAGGTGCACACTTCATTGGTTGCTGGACATTTTGGTGTAGGAAAGACAGTAGCGAATCTCCAAAGGTATTGCTATTGGCCACCCATGTTAGATAATGTATCTCGTTTAATTAGAGAATGTTCTTTGTGTGCAATAAGTAAGCCTAGCAGTAGGAAACTAGGATTGTAAACTCCACTTCCTTTACCTTCACGCCCATGGGAGAGTATCTCAATGGATTTTGTAGGAGGTCTTCCATTGTCAAGGAAAGGTCATGATTACCTGTATGTAGTGGTAGACAGGTTCAGCAAGATGTGTATTCTAACGCCATGTAAAAAGAAAATTAAAGCTGAACAAATATTATCTTTTAAAATATTTGGGCTCATTTTGGTCTTCCTACTTCCATCGTAAGTGATTGAGATTCTCGATTTGTTGGGAATTTTTGGTCAAATTTGTGGGACATGATCGACACTAAGTTGAAGAAGAGTACAACCTTTTATCCACAAACAGATGGAAAAACCAAGGTGTTCAACATGACAATCATTCATATTCTTAGAGGATATTGCAGCAAACATCCCAAGTTGTGGGATGAAGAGTTGCATTACATACAACATGCATACAACAGGGCAAAGCATTCTTCCACAAACACATCACCATTTGAGGCATTTTCTAGGTACTTGCCAAGATCACCATTAGACTTCACCTTTGAGAAATATGTCGCTATTGATGATCATAGTGACATCGATAAGGCAAGGAAGTTCATTGCGCAAATTTAGTTGATACATCACATGGTGCAAGAATAGCTTGAAAAGAGTCAAAGCAACTACAAGGCAAGACATGACAAACACCGTGTCGATCATAAATTTCAAGTTGGCGACGAATTTTGGTTATATATTAGCAAAGAGAGACTTCAAGGGGAAGGTAAAAAACTGAAGCCAATCCGTTATGGTCCTTTTACAATTCTAGAAAAGATTGGTAACAATGCATTTAAGCTAGATTTTCCTCCTTATATGCAAATATACTCTGTTGTTAATGTTGAGAATTTGAGATTGTTTGAACCTCCTTTGATTGATGATCAAGGAGAGCATGTTCAACTGCCATCATAGATGATTTCTCACCAGAATATCTTGATGAACTTCAGTAAGATCTCATACTTGACAGAAGAACCAAAACTTCAAAGAGAGGGAATGTTGAATACCTTTGAGTAGGACTCAAGTACAAAATCCTTCTACAGAAAAATGGATGTAGATTAAGAAGGTGAGGGAATTGTACCCTCACCTGCTGAACAATTGATAGTATCTTTTGGGGTCCATAAGGCTTCCAATGGCGAGGAATGACCAGGTGATCAGTAAATAGCTCAAAAATCAAGGTGCTCAAAATCGTTCAAAACCTGAATGATCGCATCCACCTTAATGATATGATCCAAACACAACTCGTTTCACTCAAAATGAAGCTCGTATGAGGACGATATTGCGTTCTGTCTGCTTTGCCAAATAGAGGAATTTTGAAAAAAAAAATATAGTCACTACACAGTCAGCAGCTCGTACTGCTAACATGGTAGATGATTGTTTAGGTCAAAGGTAGGTCAACTGCCAGTGAAGTCATGCCAAGTGGCACATTTTGGTTGGTCGACAGTTTGGTGAGTTGGCTTGAATTTATTGGCTGGAGGAGGACCAATGAGAAGGAGACATGTGGCAAGCCAGGAGGCCGCCACATGTACCTCCCCAAAGGCTTGGTATCATCAACGAGTAATTGCAAAATTTTATGGGCAAGTCAGTAGAGTCGAACCTACAACCTCACTCGCACAAGACCAACGCTCTACCATTATGTCGCCACATTGCTTCTTAATAGTCTATGGGCACATGTTCTATTTAAATGTTATGACATTGGAGTTTGGAGGTAAACCTTCAGCGGCAACCCCTCCACATGTGACCACTACCGTGAAACCGTCGACCAACGATTAACACTAACCACATGATTAGCGCTACCTACATCTTATTTCTAATTAATCCGAGTTTATCCACTAATTAATGGCGCAGTTAAGTTGGCGGTATATTTGGTATTTCAACAAATTCGGGATTTTCTCCAAATTTGGTGAAATTAACTAGAGTTCTCCAGTTTTAGTGGAGTTTTCCTAAGAGAACTGAAGAAGACATAACTTTTGCAATTTTCGACCAATTTGGGCTCAGAAAAAGTCATTCCTAGATGATTTTGATGCTCTGAGCACACTGAAGCAGGTTTCAAGAGCAGTAGGGCATTCTAAACAACTTTTTTTATTCCATTTTTAGCTAATACAGAGGCCCAAGCCATGGAAGTTGGACCAAGGAGACATAACCTAGTAGGGGTGAACTCCTTTATCAAAACATTGTGTTAAGTGTTTATTTTGATGGTTTGTTGTATATTTGTTTGTTGTTGTTCAACACTTTATTTACATGTTATTTTGCTCATGAATTTGACATAAAACATGACAAATTTACCTGTTACATTCACAAACACTATAAAGGAAACCTATGAACATAAAGCAAATGATGAGAAATTGTTTTTAATTATGAAGTTGAAATTAGCATAGCAAAACAAACATTCAACAATAGATCAGGATCTCAGGAAAATTTAATTTCTATGGATTTGGTCAAGAAATTGAATCTGGAAACTATGCCTCATCATATGTCGTATCCGTTGGGTTGGATAAACAAGGATGCCAATTTGTAAGTCTCATGGAAATTCGTTTTTAGGTTTTCAATCATTGCCAATTTCAATGATGAAGTCGAATTATACGTTGTGCCATTGGATATTTGGGATTGTGTTGGGAATCCTGTATCTGTATGATAGGAAAGTCATTTTCCACCGATTTGAGAACAAATATCATTTGTTCAAAGATGGAGTGGAGTATATTTTGAGAGCCCATCACAGAAATCTTAGTATGTCTTTAGCAAGTGTAGGGGAAATGAAGCGACTTGTCAATTCCAACAAGTGTCTCATGCTCCTTATCATCAAGCAGAAGAATGACACAGAGCAGGAATCCTTTGCAAGCTGTGATGTGAAACTGAAAGCCGAATTGGTTGATGTGGTCAATCCATATGGAGACATGTTTCAAGAACCAAAAGGATTGCCACTAAAAAGAGGAATTCAACACAAAATTTAGCTATAACAGGATTGTCCATTACCAAACATCGGTATGTATCGAATGTCAATTCTGGAAAGTTTAAAAATTAAGAATAATAAAAATTTAAAAAATAATAATAAGAATAATAATCAATAAATAAATAAATCAAATATAATAAAACAAAATCCATAAAGAAATTACTAGACCACAAGAATAAATATATAAATTAAAAATATCTATAAATGTATTAGTTATGATTATATTCATTAATATCTATTAGGAAAAATTAGAAAGAGCGACCTAACATAAAAAGAAGGAGACGGACCGGAAAAAATCCAGAGCAAGAAGGATAAACCCTAGGAGAAAAGAAGGCTCCAGGGGGAACAACAAAAGCGAAAAAGATGAAAGGGGGGGTGAGAGAGGAAAAGAAAGACCAGGACGAAAGGGAAGAGATCCAACATCTACTGATCTTCCAACCATCATCTATATTGAGATTGTTAGGCCTTCTTTCAATCTCAATAGCTTCCCTGAATTTACGATGATGGAACTGAGCAACTTTGGCAACAACCTTGGCCTCCTCTATACAAACCTGATGCTTGGTCTTTTCCACATCTTCTGCTAATGCTGAAGACTTGGTTCTCTCATGTCTTAGATCAGTTGCATGTTCGCTGATCCTCTGATGGATGGAGCGCCCTGTTTCCCCGATATAGGGGGTTTTTATTTTATTTTATTA
>APFE031128217.1:144389-158392 GCA_000404065.3 Pinus taeda | reverse complement strand
TAGGTCTTTAAGTTAACTAATTCCCATTTAATTTACAATTTTTAAGTATTAAATTACAACTTTTTAACTAACTAATAACGTATACACCATCTAAAATTATTTCATTTATATATTTTTATATATATTTTAAGGTATGGTCACTGTTGATAACTAACTTCCTTAAAATTATCAAATTGACTTTTTGACTCTGGTCCCTAAGTCAATATTAATTGTTGGTCAAGATAGTCGTTGGAGGCTCTGCTCAAACTGTTTAACATGCAAAGTTGTATCTGTTTCTTCAACTTGTCCTGACGATAAACCACACTGGTTGGTTCGAAACGCATCGACAAAGGTCTTTCTATATGTGATTTACACTGAAGTTCTACTTATAACTATTATGGATAACAAAAGCCTCAATTCAACAATTAAGTCCAAGAATTGTTGGATAGAGGTGTAATTCATCCCTCAACTTTGCCATGTGGTTCACCAATTGTATTGGTACCCAAGAAAGATGGAACCTAGCGCATGTGTGTAGATTATCTAGCTGTGAATAAGATTACCATAAAGTATCGATACCCACTGCCCATAATAGATTATTTGCTAGATCAATTGAAAAATGAAAAATATTTCACTAAATTAGACTTGAGAAGTGGATATCATCAAGTAAGAATAGCTGAGGAGGATATTTGGAAGACTTCTTTTAAAACCAAACAAGGATTGTTTGAGTGGCTGTTATGCCTTTCGGTCTTTACAATGCGCCTGCTACATTCATGAGAATTATGAATGATGTTTTAAGATCATTCCTTGATGAGTTTGTAATTGTCTATTTAGATGATATTTTGATATTCAACAAATCATGAGAAGAGCATGTCAAGCATGTGAGGAAAGTTTTGGATATCATGAGGAAAGAACAATTATTTCTGAAGATGTCTAAATGTGAATTCAAGAAAACTTATTTAGTGTATTTGGGCCACATAGTTGGAGGAGGTGAACTGAAGATTGACCCCTCTAAAGTTTTGGTCATTGTGAATTGGCCAATACCCAAATCAGTCACAAAAGTAAGGAGTTTTCTAGGAGCAGTGCAGTACCGGAGGAAGTTTATTGCTAACTTCTCTTCCATAGTAGCTCCACTACATGCTTTGACTAGCATGAAGGTTGCCTTCCAGTGGGGAGGAAAATAGAAAAAGGAATTCGATGCTTTGAAACAAAAGATCAGTTCAACCCGAGTTTTAGCATTTTCGGACTTGAAACAACCCTTTGAAATAAAAACAGATGCAAGTGGCTACACCATGGGTGCAGTTCTTTTATAGCATGGTAAGCCCATTTCATTTCATTTTTGAGATTTTGAATGGTGTTGTTATTCATTATCCTACATATGATAAAGAGAATTATGCATTGGTACAAACTGTGAAGAAATGGAAGCATTACTTGATGGGAAAAGAAACCATTATTCACATCGATCATCAGCCTCTGTAATATCTGCAATCTCAAACTAAATTGCAGCAGTCAAGGAACTTTCATTGGATGGGATTTTTACAGCAATTCCACTTGGTAATCAAGTACAAGAAAGGTATTTTTATTTTTGTTTGTTTTCTCTAATTTTTTCTAATTATTTTTAATTATTTTTTCTTTTTTCTTTTTTTGTTAATTTTTCTATTTTTTTTTTTTTTTTATTTAGGTTTGTTTTAATTTTGGTAGTTTTTTATTTGTATTTTTTTTATTTTATTTTTTTTTTTTTTTTATTTTTTTTGGTACAATCTTTTTATGTTTGATTTATTTTTGTCATTTTTCAATGTTTTTTGGCCCCATACATACATACCAACACACACACATATATATATATATATATATATATATATATATATATATATATATATAATTATATTATAATTCAATGTTTATTCTTATGTTTTTCATGTTTCTATTTTGTTTTTTTTTTTGTGTTTTTTTTTTTAAGTTTTATATATATTTCTATTACTTATATATAATATTTTATATATATATATTTATATTATATATATATAATTTAATTTTTTTTATTTTTAGGTTCTCATGTTTCTATTTTGTTTTTTTTTTCTGTTTTATTTTTTGGTTTTATGATATATATTTTTTATTACTACTATAATTATTATTATTTTCAACTTTTTGTGTTTTTCAATGTTTTAAATTTTGTTTTCTTTTGTATTTAGTATTTTTAGTTATTTATTATATTGTTTTATTTTATTTTTCCTATAGGGTTCATGTTGGTCCTCAAATAGCAACCAAATCTCATTATGTGTCAATTTGATTGTTGCTTTTAAAGTTTTTGTTATAAAGGATCGAGTATGCCCTCACAATGAATCAATTTCATGGTTGATATTGAAGTTTTCATTATAGTGGGTCAAGTTTGCCTGCACTATGTGTCAATTTGATGGTTGAATTTTAAACTTTTTTTGCAATGTGTTAAGTTGTCTTAGGCTAATATTTTTAAAGTCGTGATATTTTTAGCATTTAAAAAAGAAACTACTCTTGGTATAATGACTCTTTCATTTAGGTCTTCATTTTTTAAGTTTTTTTAGTCATAAATTTTTTCCATAATGTCATGATTGAAAAATTGTCAAAATTTTAAAGTTTTCCACCGTTTCAGTGTTGCAACATCGACATTTTTCATTTTTAGGTCGTTTTTTATGATTTTTTGTTTTTTGGCTAGAGTTCTTGTTTTGAGTTTACACTTCCCATTTCAAAGTTTACATTCTTATTTGTTATAACACCATACCAAATGGGGGAGGTTCGTGGGATTGACCTTGCGACCAACTCCCATAACAACAAATAATGCGGAAAAGAACCAACCGTAAATCAACCAATGCATCACAAAGCATTTCATTATAGCCCCAACAAGCTTGATCCTAGGTTGGTTGGGTTGTAAAGTTTTTTAAAGTAAAATGCTTACCATTACACCATAGAGAGCCTTGGTGCATAAAGCTTGGTTTTAATTGTTTTAAACGTTAAGCCCTATAAATTGACTAAAAGTGGATTTGAGCTCCTTTTTTGAGGGTTTGTAGTGGTTTTCAAAAACCACTTCCTACTGTTGCATAGGAGCTCAATTTTGTTGCAAGTTTTGGGAGGCCTGATGTTGATGTAATTTCAATTTTGGGGAGCTTAATAAAGAGGGCAGTCTCTTGGAGGCAGGTCCCAGGGATGTAGCCCACACTGGGTGAACTCCATTAACAATTTTGTTTCTATCTCTCTTTCATTTTCTCTACTAATTTTTTGTCTTCTTTTTATGTACTTTTGGTTAAGCTAATTTACACTTTAAGCTACTTCAAAATTAGTCATCTCCCCGGCTGCTGGTGTTATGTAATGCATTTAATGAGGAGGCAGCCTCATTAAATGACAAATGGCCGCCAGCTCAAGCCAAGTGGGCCGAAGCCTCGAGAAGGCATCCCCTCGGTCCGGCCAACATTAATGGTGGAGGGAAAATTACCGGTGGCAGAGGTGGTATATTGGTCGGTTGCTTCAGATCGACGATGAGAGGGGTTCAGTTGGAAGGTGAGCGTAGCTCTGTCTGCAGAAAGCTCTGTCTGGTCTCGTTGGTGAGTGGTGTGCCCGGCTCTTGGATGTCTGCACCGCGGGTGCATGAGCCCAAGCACAGACCTCGGCCCTCGGCTCTGGAGGCCCTAGTTTTAAGCCTGGATTCGCAGAGAATTCGTGGCTCTATGTTGTGGGTAGGCGCATGGTTTGTCTTTCTGTCCTGTATTAGTATTGTTTATAAGCGCCTTCGACCTCCAGAAGCTCTGAGTGTCGTGGCGTCTCAGTTCCTTTGTGTCCCGGTTCGAGATTTGGTCCTTTGGCGCCTTGGTCATCCCTGGTTCTGGTCGGTTCGACTCTTAGGGAGCAGTTCTCTCCGCGCAGCTTCTGATCAGGCTCGGCTCTCGACCTGGGTGGTAAGAACGGCTATTCATACTTGTGTTCCATTAACTATTTTGCATTTGGCGTGTAAGTTGTTGCACGAGTTTAGTATCCTCAGTGGCGCACAACATTCGCGACCTTTGGGCAGAATTGGTTCTTTGTTGTTCACAGGATGTCGCGTGAGAGGCAACGTGGCGCTTGTAGGCGGGGAGGCTCAAGAGGCGGTGCCAGAGGGTGAGCCTCATCGCCACGCTCCTCAGCATCCTCGGAGGAAATTAGCTCACCAGGAGCTCGCTGAGCGCGCGGAAGAGGCAGAGGAAGGGGTAGAGTCATGGTGTGTGCGTTCGGGGGGCATCCGTCAACCCACTTCAGGTTCCCATGTATGCTGGACAATGCAGTCTATTATGTCTCAGTGCGCATCGAAAAATGTGATCATGCTGACCGACCAGAAGCCCCAGCAGCACCACGGCCACCCTCACCTGTTCAAGGTCAGCGACTACAGCCTTTGGAAGCCACGGGTGCGGTGGCGGGGGACAGAGCTGGACCAAGCGAGCCTACGAAGGACGACGTGCCATACACAAACTCAAGTGCCTCAGAATCCTATGGATGCACAGTGGTGGAGGAGCAACCAGGCGCATATATCAGTCCAGCGGTGGAGGAGCCACCAAATCCATGCACCTAGGCAAGCGGCTTGGTCGTTCGAGGTGGTATGGATTCTCTTTGTTCAGTTTTTGGATGTCGTTGTAGTTGTTGTAGTCAGTCATGGGAGTCAGTTTATGTTCGGTGTCGGATCGCACCACTCAGGTCTTGGTATGTCGATTTTAAAGTCTGCATCTGTAATGTCTATCTATGTTGGTCATGTTTGGGTCTGTAAACTCCTCCCTCACCTTGGCAGGGAGTGGAAGGTTCAGTTTTTGATGGTTCTAGTTTGGGGTCAGCGGACAGTTTCATAGTCCCTCTTTTTCTCAGGCCCAGTCTCAGTCTCAGAATGTTAAACTGCTCAAGTAGCCAACTCAGGGTGGCGGATGTAACTCTCTATAATCTTTTTGTATTATAATAGAATTAGTCTGATTTACACAAAAAAAAAAAAAATTAGTCATCTACATTTAAAAAAAAATTCCTTGCCGTGTACCTACTTATAATGAATAAATAAATTAAAATTTTGAAAACCCTATTCCAAAATAAACACAACATCAATATTAAAAATGCAATTTTTTTTTATTATAAATTAGATTTAAAATAAATTAAATAAATTTATGAATTGATTTGTTTAAGTGTTTTAGCTTTTGAGTTTTTTTTTTTCTAAAGAGATATATTTTTGAAATTTTTATTTAATTTTCAAATTCATTATTAAATTTAAACATCAAAAAATTACACATGAACTTTTTTATTTATACAACAAAAAAAATTCTCTAAAGATATAAAACTAACGATTGATAATTTTATGATTAAAAAATTCTTAATTAGAACTTTAAATTTAATATAAAAAAATCTATTTTTTTTTAAAAAATAGGTTACGAAATGCTTATAAAATATATGAGATTAGAGATATTTTTGGCTTGCAAATACTATGAATTTATGATAAAAAAAAAAATTCTATACATTAGGAACTTTAAATTTAATTAAAAAAAATCTTATATTTTTTAAAATAGGTTACGAATGCTTATAAATAATATGAAATTAGAGATATTTTTGGCTTGCAAATAATATGAAATTGTCCGATTGATTTTTGTAATGCTTTTGATTTAATTTTTAAGTAAAATTGAATAATCTATTAATTATTATTTATACATTTATTAGTTTTGTAGCATTTACCTGACCCTTCTAATAATGATTCTAAAATCAAATGTATGTGAGGTAAATAATAATTCTGAAATCAAATTAGACATTTGAGAGGATATTCAAGATTCAATATGTGAGGTAATTATTGAAGAATTTGAACTAACAAACTCCATATTGATATAGTTGAAAATAACAGATATTGAAAATTGTTATGGAAAACATCTTGAAATATGAATGTACAGATATGCCACTAAAAAAAGGATTTTTTGAGGTTTTCCAACGGTGAGAGCCGTGTACCATTGAATTTGTTCACATACTTAGACAAATCAAAACCGTTGTAAAATCATCTTGTCACTTCATGTTTCATATTTTGTCATTTGGTGATTGTTTCATATTAATTTTGTTATGATGTTTAATTGTATTAACTCAATTTAAACAAATTAAAATGTGTTTAAAGTATAATTTAATTTAAACAAATTAAAATGTGTTTAAAGTATAATTTAAAAATATTTAAAATAATTTTGAGGGAAGTGTTGGAAAGTGTGTTAAGGAGTGAATTTGTCACTTTTTCCTCGTCTTAAGTATTAAAAAAGGATGGTGTGGCCACTTGTTTTTATGCAATTACATTCCTCAACCTTTAATGACAATGCAAAGCATTAATTCAAAAACTTATAAGACTTCCTCGGTGTTTGGGAATGATTGCGGTCAAGTTGCAGATTTCTAGTGCCATCACTATGTAATTGGGTTGCTTGTGGCATTTTTCATTCGTGAAACTTGCACTAATGGTTTAACAATTGTGGAAGGTTTGGGCCCTCTTAGTCTAGCCTATGTCACTTACTCCATATCATTGGTTGGATTCTCTTGCAATTTCCAAGTGTTCACGAGTTTACATGCAGTTAGCTTGTGCTTCCGCCAATGGGATGATTTGTACGAAATATCTTTTTGGGGCCTTCAAGAGCTCGTCTCCCCCAAGTCTATTGGTATTTCTTATGATTTTAGTTTCTTATAGATGTTTTTGTAGTTACATATCTATTGCTCGGGTTTGTTTGGTCTCAGATTTTTTGGTGGAGGCTCAACATGGTATTTAGTGGAGAGGTGACCTGATCATCCTCTTTCCAAAGAAGTACCTCTTGTTACTCGGTCTTGCTTTTATCACTCTCCTTTGGTGCTTCTGGCCTCTTGCATACCTACCACCCTTGCCCCTGAAGTTCTTCACTCTGCATGTTGTGTGTTGGCCTCATCTTGGTTTCCGATCCCTCTATCTTCCTACTATCTCCTAGGTTTTTTTAGCTAGGTTTACTCCTCGTTAACATCATTCCTTGAAAATGAATGCATCCAAGACATGGCTCCAGGGGCCAAGGGCCCTTTGGAAATCCTAGACCCCAGTTGAAAACCCAAACTATTGTTTTCACCATGCGGCTACCCCACCCCTGGAAATTCAAGATGAAATACAACTACCCAAAGCTCACGAAGTCCGTGAAAGGAACACCCACAATTTCTTTGAAATTAAAACGTTGATTAAGTTCTAGATCTTGGGCACACTAGAGGCCGCAAGAATCAATACCTCCACCTTATCACTTTATACTAACAAATGAAAACTATACTAGGCGGAGTCATCTACAAAAAGTAGAAATATTGCAATGAGATAATTTTCCATCTCAATGATATTTATTGGGTGCAAAAGCATTTTTGATATTGTATGGTTAATGTGGACACTCAATTAACACATACAAAGACACATCTTCCATGCGGGAGACAAACATCACTAGGACCGAGCATTCAGAATGTCGCCCCTCAAACTTCTTTCAAGGAAGCATGATAGCCCAAATTCATAATAATTTTATGTCTATTATTTTTGAATTGCACATTACTATTTTCTATGCTACACAATTGTGGACAATCTTCTATACCCAATTATTTCTTTAACCTATATGTTTCCATGGCTAGCCATGTGTCATATTCTAGAGATAGTTATGTGACAACTATGTGTTAGGTAATTTTGATAGAAATAAGTGTTAACTAATCCTTCGGGATATTGTAAATTATTAGTTTAGAGTTTATTAGCTTAGATATCTTTGTTTTACAATAAAACAAACCACCATATGGTTTTGATTTGGTAACTATCCTCTATTTGTATAAATGCTAAATGATTTCATTTAATGATATATTGATTTTATTGTGGAGTTTAGTAGGCTTATACAATGGTATCAAAGTGACGAGGTTTAGAAGCATCTGATTAATGATCCATTGAGCCTATTATGAACTCCATTGACGTGTGACCATGTGACATGGATGGCGCAACGGAATTAGTATGTGGGTTGACCATGCATCAGGTGGTTTCTGACATCATTATTGGTGGATTTTGAAACCCAGGAGAGAGCCCCTAGAATAGCCTAGAGTCGTTGATTAACTGATCAACTGTTTTCTTGAAACCATCTCCCAAGACCACCTGTCCCGCTAACATATGACAAATTTTGTGCTACCATACACCATTGGATCTGTCATACTCGATCCATAACGATAATTGAATTGGCATCAACATTCATTTCATTTGATTGTCTCCATCAATATCTTGTTACAAAATTTTTTATTTGATGTAAAATTTTAACATATGTATCATTGTCTATTTATATCCAGAAAATTGTTAACTAGTGGAGCTTTTAGTTGATATTTGTTAAATTGATGTTTGAAGACTTTTCCCATGGGGTTATTGATCAAAATACCAGGGTACTTTTAGATTTTTTTACGGACAGTGACATATTTTCATACAAAGTGTTGCAGTTCATCAAAATTATTAAAAGTTTTTTTGATTTCATTTAGAGATGACATCCATAATTTTGTTAATTGGAGTTGTCCTTACTGGGAATTTTTTTTTACCCAAAATGGATAATAAAACTCAAGAGTGCATTTATTTTTAATAATTTGTGGCAATATGTTTGCCAAGAAAAAAAATGATAGAGACAATAAAGAAATAGGACTAAAACCTCCAAATGATGAAAAACAACGTGTCATCTAGGAATTCAAGAATAATAAAGCCTATGCTACAATTACATCATCATTATCAGAAGAGGTAAGAAGATACACTCATTCTTGTAAGACAACATATGAACCATTAGACATTTTAAAGGAACTATATGATTCACATTCTGAATTAGAGCTTATTCAATTGTTATTGAAGTTATTTAATTTGGAGATGAAAGACAACGATCTAATGAAATTGGCTTCTGAAATGAAGGCCATTTTTCATGATATTGAAGCCACATGTGTTAAAGTAGACTTACAATTAACTGCCTTCATCAAGATCCTACACCCTACATATTCTCACAACTTGGAATCTCTCCAAACCAGTGGACAATTAAAGGACATTAATTTTGATAAACTAGTGAATAAAATTGCAGAAAGAGAAAATGCTTTTGGGAAGAAATAGTATGCTTCTAATTCAAATATAGAAACCTTGTGCCATGCACAAAAGGAACATATATCACAAGGTGAATCTTCCAGAGGTGGCAAGAATACCAGAGGCCGAGGTAGAATAAACCTTAGAGGCAAGGGGGCAACAATAACAACAATCCGGGTGATAGACAACAAAATGACCAAACACAAAACAATTTTCAATCTAATAAACCAAATATCAGATGTTATAGATGTGGGAAAAATGTTCATAATTTAGTTAATTGCAAGGTTCTTTGGGAGAATATTAATAACGAAAAGAAAGAGCCAATTAATGACAAGAAAGAGAAACCACCTTCTGATAAAAGTAAAACAAATGAATCTGCTCATTATATAGTTGATCACTGCAATTTCAACGTTGATAATGTTTTTAATGCTACATTTTCTTAATGGGAGGACAGTTGGATTTTAGATTCACGTGCTACCTGTCATGTGACATTCCAGATGTTGGGTGTGTGTTGGACCCTATATTGGGTGGGCAGACCTACCTATAGTTTTTGTACATGGGTTTCACACATGGTTTTGGGCATGATGGTTTTTTGCCCATGGTATTTTGTAGATCTTGTCACGAGAAATACGGTAATGTTCTAATTTAGGGTTAATGGATTGGGGTTTATGAATGCTTCAACATGTATATATATGTATTGTAAAATTGAAAGTAAAATAATGAAAAATCAATCTGGTAGTCTCGATTTTGGGATCCAGGGGAAAATCTCTATGTATTTGTTTTTTGTTTTTCACCATTGTATATGTTCTGTTTTTTATGAATTTGTTTGCATGTAAATTATGTACAGGGTTAAAACCTACACCGAAAATTTATTTTTGAAGGTTTCAGTGATAATTTTTATGGCGTTGTATATTTTGTTGATAAATATGAAGTTAAACCATCAAGAATTGAATCAATTAGATCAAAGATTCCAAATTTAGCAGATTATGTTTTAAAGGATGTTCTTTATATACCACAATTTCAAAGGAACTTAATGTCCCTCATTCATATCAAACAACAAGGACATTCCATCCATATTTTTGATGGCATTATTAAAATTCATAGAGTAAGCGATAATTCAGTAACTATGATTGGGTTGAAGAAGGTACATTTTTGAAATTAAATAGTACTCCATCTACTACACAAACTGCTATAAATAGAGCTCTATTAGTGCAACAAGATAATCTTCTGCCTTCTAGTTTACTATAGCATGCAAGATTTGGTCATATTAACTATAAAATCATTAGAATTATGAAAGAGCGAGGCATTAAATGTCTCCCCACTATTCCAAGAAACCTCACACCATGTGATGCTTTCATTTTGGGGAAACATTGTAAACAACCATCTCATAGTTTTGTTTTTAGATCTTCTAGAAAATTAAGTTCCATACCTTCATATGCGTGTGGACCTATGCCTATACCAAATGCTAATGGAACTAAGTATATACTCACCTTTATTGATGACTATTCAAGGATGTGTTGGGTTTATCTTTTGAAGGAAAAGTCACAAAGTTTTTCATATATTAAAAACATTTAATGTTATCGTTAAAAATGAAATTCAACATAATATTGGTACATTACGAATAGATAATGGAGGTGAATATACTTCTAAATATTTTGAACAATATTCAAGAGATAATGGCATAAAACACCAAACTACTATTCCATGTAATCAACAACAAAATGGTGTTGCAGAAAGGATGAAAGAGACTTTGCTTAACATGGTTAGATCAATGATGTTTTTCAAAAATGTCAAGTTAATATTTTAGGGAGAAGTAGTACTTTGTGAAACAGACATTAAAAATAGATGTCGTTCTTTTGTCATCAACAACAAATCACTATATGAACTTTGTTACAAGTTACCAACAATTTAACATTTTAAATTTTTTGGATCTACTTGTTATGCACTTATTCCTAAGCATCAAAGAAACAAATTAAATGACAAAAGTCAAAATTGTATTTTTCTAGGTTATTCCAGTACTCCAAAAGCATATAGATTATATGATGAAGGAAAAAAAAAAATTATTCTCTCTAGAGATTTCATTTTTTTAGAATCTACAACATATTTCTCCATTGTTGATAGACAACTTGCTCCTTTAGAGAAATTTACATCCAAGAAATTTCATTTTGAATCTAAAATACAGTTCCACATACTGAAGGGGGGGTCCCATTTTGGATCAGCCTGTGGGTTTCCATCTTTAATTCATGAAGATGGTTTTGCTGAAGAAAATTTGGAAGATAATGTTATTTCTACAGAGTCAAAAATGTTCCTGAAGAACCTGTACTTCAGGATGAGCAGCCCTCACAACCACTCTAACAGCGTTTGAGAAAATACACTCGTATTCACAAATTTCCAAGATAATATGATGATTATGAGACAGACAGTAGCTCTATAGGTAATGTTTCCCATGATTTTGAATATAATTATTCCATAATTAATGCACCTAGTTGTTTGAAGAAGCTATTGTTTGTGATGAATGGAAGGATGCAATGAAGAAAGAATATGATGCCCTTATAAAAAATGGCACATGGAGGTTGGTGGATCCTCCTACTGGCATCAAACCCATTGGTTGTAAATGGGTCTATAAAGTCAAGTATAAAGGAGATGGTTCACTTAACAAATACAAGGCCAGACTTGTAGCTAAATGTTATGCTCAAAAGGAAGGTGTTGATTATACATAGACTTTTTCCTCTAGAGAAAAATGGGGCACAATCAGAACTCTGTTCTCTCTTGTAGCACAAAAAGGATGGAAGATACATCATATGGATGTGAAAACAACATTTTTGAATGGAGATTTGAAAGAGGATGTCTACATGTTTTAGCTTGAGGGTTTGGTTGTCAAAGGCAAAGAAAATAAGGTATGCAAATTGGTAAGGCATTATATGAACTGAAATAAGCATCCCTTGCTCAGTATGAAAAATTAACTGACATCTCTTTAAGTTGAATTACAATTTTTTTGACCTAGATGATGCAACTTTATTTGTCAAGAAGATATGAAAATTTGTTGTATATCTAGTTGTCTATATTAATGATTTGATGATTATAGGGAACGATGATAATTATATGGTGTCTGTTAAAAGGGATATGCATAAAAAATTTGACATGACATATATGGGTTTGTTGCATTATTATTTAGGAATTAAAGTTGATCAACAACCCAAGCATATTTTTATTTCTCAAAAGAAGTATGTTGGAAAACTATTAAACAGATTTGGAATGCAGGATTGTAATGCTATTTCTACTCCTATGGAGCAAAATTTGAAACTTACTTCCATCGAAGGAAGTGCAATTGATGATCCAAGAAAGTATAGACAACTTGTTGGAAGTTTAAATTTTTTAACCACTACTAGACCTGAAATTACTTTTGTTGTAGGAATACTTTCCAGGTTCATGCATCAACCCTGTGAAGGTCATTGGAATGCAACAAAGAGAGTGTTGAAATACTTGAAGGGAACTCAAACATTTGAAATCAAATACTCCAAAGTTGTAGATTTCCATCTCACTAAATATTAAGACTTTAAATTTAATGATGATAAAGAGAATGGGGTCTATACTTTTGGGTGTTTACTGAATCTTGGATCAACAACCATTAGTTGGAGGTCACGCAAGAAATATGTACATGTTGATACTACCACCGAAGCCGAATATGTTGCAGTAACTCAAGCCACAGAAGGAATCATTTGGATTCGCAAGATACTTGAAGGCTTGCAAGAGAAGCAGAAAGACTCAACTCCTTTATTTGTCAATAAAACTTATGCAATTCAGTTGGCTAAGAATCCAAAGTTTCATGATCGAAGCAAGCACATTAACACAAAGTATCACTTGATTCGTCATTATGTAGAGGCCAAATTTATTCATATGACACATTATCCTACTTCAGAACTGATAGCAGACATATTCACCTAAGCACCTTGATTCGTCATTATGTAGAGGCCAAATTTATTCATATGACACATTATCCTACTTCAGAACTGATAGCAGACATATTCAGAGAAGAATTTGAAAAGTTCACAATGTTACTTGGTATATCAGATGTCCCTTTGGATTAAGGAGGGAATGTTAACTAACCCTTCAGGATATTGTACATTATTAGTTTAGAGTTGATTAACTTAGAAATCTTTGTTTTATGGTTAGCAAAACCACCAAATGATTGTGATTTGGTAACTATCCTCTGTTTGTATAAATGTTAAATGATTTCACTTAATGATATAATGATTTTATTGTGGAGTTTAATGAGCCTGTAACAGAAGAACTCTCTAACATTTTTAATGCCACTAGTGTAGTTTCCCCTCATGGTAGGGGAGGGACGCCATTACTTGTGCACCCTCCCCTACACCTCAGCTACTGACACATGGCTCCCACAGGTGCTCGTACAACACCTACTCAACGTGTTGCGCCATGTGTTGTGGTGGGTGTCAAGGTTTATAACATTGATTTTAACCCTTCCTGCCTCTTGCTTCCGCCTGTTTGCCGCGATGTCTGCTCTGCTTTATGTATTTCTATTCGGGTCTGGTGTTTGGGCGAATAACTCTGCCAATGGTGGCACAAGACGGTTCATTTCCTATGTGGCTTGTCCGCCATTGTTGGCCTCATGGAAAATTTTAGGGGCGAATGTTCGCCCTTAAGCGAAATTAAGGGGTTTTAAATTTTTAGTGGGCGAATATTTTGTATCATATTACATGTTTACAAATAGCCTCAAATAGCCCACCTTATTTTAAGGGAGAGGTAAAAAAGGTAAATTTAGCCCTTGAAATTAGGAGTTACAACCTTCCATTAACCATAATTTTCCAGAATAGGTTTTATTTAAGTGAATCCTATGGGCCAAATACCATATTTATAAGAGAGGTATGATAAATTAATAAAAATATAAATAAATGAGAGGTATGGTAAATAAATAAAACATTTTTTATATTTACTC
>APFE031128217.1:98998-137898 GCA_000404065.3 Pinus taeda | reverse complement strand
CAGTTGGAGTCTATGGAATAAGAAAGAAATTTGATAACTTGAAAAAAGTGGTAGCTTGACAAAATTTGTAAAGAAAAGATTAATCTCTCCTACCTTGACAGAACTCGTTGCCAATATCAACACCTACAAGAACTTTGTTGTGGAATATTATCAAAACTAATAAAAGGATATGAAAGAGTGTATTGTAAGAACCTTGACAAACAAGGCCATTAAAACTTGGAACATTGTTTGTAGGAAGAGAAAATTATGTTTCTTTTTCCAAACATGTATGTTAGTATATTATAGTTTAATGAATATGTTTTCTTATTATCATATATGGTTTCATACTTTAACAAAACATTCACCAAGACTTCACAATGTTTTATTATTCAGTAAAAGATTTTCCATGATCTTACAATATTTTATAATTCAGTGAAAGATTCTTCATCATTGTACAAGATAATATAAGATGCTGAGAGATTCACCAAAAAAATCATATATACATATTATATTATTGATAAAATAACCTCCCATTCTTCCTATGTATCATGGGGATTATCCAATTTATTATACATATAAATTTAGGGTGGTTCTTAAAATTTTCCCTGGTTGGCTTGCTAACCCTGCCTAACTGCTTGCACACGCTCGTTATCTGTACAGGGTTTCCATTGTTCTTGTTTCATTCCGCCTGCCAGTCTTGTTCGCTCTGGACTGCCGAGGCTTTGCAGATACCTTGGTGGTTGTTTCATTGGCGTGGCCTATTTTTTGGGAAGGAACAAGTGACAATCTCTAGCCAGTTCGAGGTTACAAGTAGATTTATAGGTTTTTGATGATCTTTGTTTCACATTGTAAACAATATTTATGCCATTGTCTAATTTCCTATTTTTCCATGTCTCCCAAGTTGGTTGCAGGTCTAGCGAGCTCTCGAGAACATCTGGCGAGCTCTAGAGAAGGTTTCGACATGAAAGACGCTTAGACATGGCTTGTACTTCTATCCGGTAGGAAAAATCCTACTAGCCACTACCATTGTGTTTTTCAACAC
Source organism: Pinus taeda (assembly GCA_000404065.3). Classification (NCBI taxonomy): domain Eukaryota; kingdom Viridiplantae; phylum Streptophyta; class Pinopsida; order Pinales; family Pinaceae; genus Pinus; species Pinus taeda. Next base: position 136,877 of record APFE031128217.1, on the reverse strand, counting down.
CTCACCTTCTATGTTTTTCAAAACCTCGCCTTCCTATTGGAAATTTTGTTATTTTTTCTCTTGGAGTTTCATTTGCTTTGCGTTTGGTCAGTCTCTTGTTACATTTCATATGGTTTTGCAGGTTTTGTGTGTCTTTAGGGTTTTGTGTGCATTGGCTTTTCCGCTTCGTAAGTCCTCAGTCTTTACTCCAAATTTCATAAACTATTTTCTTATTGTAACTATCATTTTGCTCTACAATTGATTCATTTTTGCCTATGTATTTATCCTATCTTAGCTTAAACAATAGGGTGTATAAATTTATTCACTTCGGATGGAATTTGTTCGGATGTAACTTTATCATGTTTGGGTGAATTGGGTTTGCACTGATTCATATTCTGTTGGATATTTTTGTTACTTATGCCTAATGTGAATGTATGAGTTTTTATGTTTATGCTATACATTGGATTTAACTAGTAGTGTGTTCCCAAATAGATTTATTTATAAGTTGTGTTGGAAGATTGTTAATTGAGTTCTGGTATGGTTACATCGTTTATAGTTTTCTTTAGGCCATCATGTGTTTCCTGAGTCAGTTATAATTTAATTTGTATTTGGTATATTTTAATGAACCACAAAGTTATATGGAAGCATGGTCTGTGTATTTATCCTATCTTAGCTTAAAAAATAGGGTGTGTAAATTTATTCATTTCGAATGGAATTTGTTCGGATGCAACTTTATCATGTTTGGGTGAATTGGGTTTTGCACTAATTCATACTCTATTGGATATTTTTGTTGCTCTGCCTAATGTCAATGTACGAGTTTTGATGTTTATGCTATACATTGTATTTAACTGGTACTGTGTTCCCAGATAGATTGATTGATAAGTTGTGTTGGTGGAAGATTGTGAATTAAGTTCTGGTATGGTTACATCGTTTATAGTTTTTTTTAGGCCATCATGTGTTGCTTGAGTCAATTATAATTTAATTTGTATTTGGTATATTTTAATGAACCACAAAGCTATTGGCAACAATTGTAACAAGTAAAAACATTTTCTTAAGGCATTTAAATCTAATATTTAAATGTGGATATTTGAGCCTGTTAAAGAGTAGCAATGAGGTCAATTCCAAAACTTGAAATTGGACAGTTGGAAGTGTCAAGTATAGAGATTGACATTTAGCAAAATAAAATGCCATTAAACTTATAACAGAGGAAACCTTGTGTTGGAGGCATGCTCTTGAAAGTAAACTAACAAGCTAGCAAACCTTTTTCCTTCCACAAAATATAGGGTACCATCGAAGGGATCAATATGATTGACAATGAAAAGGTGGCTAAGTACATTGGAACTAAGCAAAAAGGAGTAGTAGGAATAGCTATGGTGAAGTAGAATATGTCCTCCAAGCCAAGGCAAAACCAATAGTTCTCACAAAAAAAGCATTGTGAACGTTTTAATGGATTTGAACTTGCAAGCAACATCTCATCAGATTGATTATGCTTACACAATTGTGTTTATGCATCTCAATCAAATTGATGTTACATGATGTGGTAGAGAACGTGCTTGTAGAAAAATACCTTTAGCCATAGAACACTTTGTCCATCCTAACCTTGGGGAGTTCATTCTGGTGATCTCTGGCCATCTTAGATGCCACTAAATAGATTGGTGTGGATCTGCTTTCTTTTTATGGTTAAAAATGTTGGGGTATGTAGGGTTTATGGTGCCAATTATTTCAAATGACAGTGTATACATGGATGTATAGAAGGCCATTTTGGCCCCTCTTATGGACAATATTATAATGAACAATTGTTCATTTTTTCTCATGTTCACTATTGGATCCATTTCCTGTGACCCTGTGTTTTTGTCTGTAGGGGATGAATGTTGACCATTTCCTGTGTATTGCTATTTCAGTGGCTCTGAATCTTTGTTCTTTTACACTTTTGGTTTATGCCCTCAATAACAAATGACCAATTTAATTGAAAATTTGAGTTGAATTTTCATCAAGGAGGTAGTCCATTCAGGCTTTTACACTTGTTGTGTTTTGTTAGGTCTGTTAGTTTTAATTTTTTGTAGTAGATTTGGGTTTTCAGATGCTATGTATATTTTCTATGGTAATTTTGCATTCAAATATTTTGATTTCTTTTACTGGTACTTCTGGTATTGGTTAATTTTTTCAGTGATTTTACTATATTATAAATAATGAAGTTGATTGACTTGTTTCAAATTTTTGCTCAACAAAAATCAGGGTTTTTTTGTGTGTACTATTTGGAAAGATGCAAGATTTTTCCAGAGGAAAAAACTGTAATTTTCATTCATTTGTAATGGTTCAAAGTTACTTTCTGTAGACACATTTCTGTTGTGTTTTCTTGATGTTTATGATTATCAGTTCATGATATTTTTGCATAGCTTCTAGAGAGGATTTTTATACAATGCTCAGCCAAAAAAGACAAGGAGTGAATAGACTCCTTTCATAATGTTGTGTAAAACCAGACAACATATGGAGAGTTTAAAATGTATAGTAGAAAATGAAAGGGCTGCAAGTAGTCAATTGTATTCCTTCCCGTGCAAGGAAATCCTTGAAATGTTTTATGTTTTAATTATAGGTATTATGTGTATTATTTGTTGTTTCATCATGAAGTATTGCTACAATCTCATGAAATTTAAACTAAAAATGTTGTCATTGTTTCACTTGTGTAAACCATTTGGTGTGTAGATGCATAACAAAAAATCCCATTTGCATTCTTAGGTAAGATTTCTACATTCGAATAGACTATAGATGCTCCTTCTAAAATGGATTTTAGTTATAATGTCGCACATAGTATGAAATAAAACAACCTAGGTTGTTAGCAAAAATGTTTTTATGACAAGAAAAAGATACAATCCATCCAAAATCCACATCATAATGTGGTTACAACCAAAAACATATGACACCCCTATTCTTTATGGCCCTGAGAATCTTGAGTGCCAAAACTCCCCGAGTTACCTTCTTGAGCCAGGTAAGTTGGCCTAGCTAAAAAGGGTTGATTAGGAAATGGTTGATTGCTGCCATATGATTGAGTCCAATTTGTAGCTTCCAACCATGGAGGTATTGAGTACCCATACCTCACATTTGCACTACTGACCCCTGCATTAAGTGGAAGTGTGTAATGATCATACATAGAATTGACACCTCCTTTGGTGGGAATAAGGCAAGTGGGTAAACCCTTAGTTTGATAGTGAGGCACTTGAATTTTTATGAGATCTTGGAATAATGGTGTATTATCTGCAATGGAATCCAATGAGTTTGAATAATCCTGGTTTCATCAACTATGCTTGCATCATTGTCAAACATATTGATCATCCCTTGTTCCTTTTCAAGCATTTGTCGCGTCTTTCTTGATTCCTTTTCCTCTCTTGCCATTTGTTTTTGTTGGTCCTTAACTTGCCTTGCTTTATCTCTTTCAAGCCTTTCATATGCTCAACATTGCACTGCAACAATCCTTGCTGCCTTCTTCTCCTTGAAGAGATCCTTCTTTTTCTGTTTTAATTCTTGCATTTCAAATTTCTTTTTTTCAGACTCAACTAACAAGTTTATATAGTCCTCTAAGATGAGTAACTGTGAGCTTCAGCCCAAACAAATACTACCTAGTGTACCTTGCTTTTTTTCATTGATACTCTCTCTACCGGTAGCTTTAGGAACCAACCAAGTATCTTCTCCACCCCTCCCACCTACATGTCATTGCTTGGTACTTCCCTTTCAGTATCTGATGGAACTAATTGAACTATATCATTATCTTCATTTGATGCCTCATTACGTGCTTCATCTTCTTCCATTGATCTGTTGTCCATAAAAAATGAACAATTTCACTGTTCAATTCTGTTGGTTGTGAGGGAATGTTCATGCTTTGTTCATTGGTTGTTGAGATACTATGTGCATTCATATTAATCATTACTTCTACTAGCAATTACAGCGGGGTTACTTGGTTTGGCAATGTCAATTGGTCATTGTCAACTACATGTTCAACAATGTCACTAACAATATCAACAACAGGAGTTTCATGTTCTTGAGTTGGTGGAACGATCTCCATGTTACTGCGAATTTGTTCATGGTTATACTGTATTTCACATACAATTTCATCATCTTCATCATATAAGTGTCCTTGAGAGAGGGAAATCATATTACCAGTTGCAACCACATAATCTTGGTCATCTACTTTTTGGAATTCAATTTGGACATTCCCTTCTTCCTAACCATCCACATGAAATGCCTGGCTACAACCAGTATCATGCATAAGAGCATCATAGTTCAGTGGCTAGATTCCTGTCCTCCTAAAGCCACCTTTGATATTTGATGGTGTCAGAGCCCTTTTAAAAGCTTTACTTGCAAGCTCTGCTAACTCAAACCTTTTCACCTCAACCCCTGGATTCTTTGCCATCCATGCAAAGTGCTCTGACCTGAAATAGTTCTAGAAAGGGCCAAACACACTAACATAAAGGGGTTGTAGTCTGTGAGTGGTATGAGAAGGCAATGTCAATAAGTCAATGCCTAAATTGTTTGCTTCCTCAATTGTTTGTACAACCATGTGGCTCCCATGGCCATCTAATATCAATAGGTGTCTTTTATTAGGCAAGATGCCACCCGGTACCAATGCATAAAAGTGAAAAAGCCAACTTAAAAATAGTTCTTTAGTCATCCATGCATGGGGATGTGCAGTCATGCAAGCACCTAGTTCACAGTTTTGCATATAGTTTTTTAGTTGATTTTTACCTTTGAATAGATAAAATCATAGGATTGGAGTACCAATTGCATTGACACAACATAAAATTGTTATCCACTCCCTACTCTTAGGCAAAATATTTGGCAAATTTCGGCTCCCTCTCTCGGCAATTACCCGCATGCCACAATTCCTCCTTGCTTGTAAGCCTGTTTCATCACAGTTCCATATATGGTATGCTCCATAAGAATGTTTATCGTAAGCACTAGAAAGTGTGTCATAGAACTTCTGCACAACTACAGGGCACAAATTTAATGCTATGTCTCTTTCAAGGCCCTCTGCAGTATGCAATACAAGTTCTGGACGCCTTTTTCTAAACCCAAACCACCATGATTTACCAGGAAACCCATCTTTGAATGGGTTTGGCCTCCCTTGACAGATTTGAGCAACTATGGATTTGAGTTGTATCAACTCTAGTCCATGTTCCAATTGGGGCATCTCTTTACACCACTCAACTACCTCGGCCTTCTCCTCCTTAGTCATAACTATAAGAGGCCCTCTATGTTTTGTACGAGTCAGTCCATTTATCCAGTAATGTATTGATGAGGGAGGAATACCATGTTTTTTTGCAGATGCCCAAACTAAGTATCCATTAAACTCTATGTTGTCAATTGCAACTAACATTTCTTCTTTTTTCCATCCTCTTATAGCACTGATATTTTTAGTTGAACTTGCCCCTTGGACTGTTGTTGACGGTGGTTCTGTGGCTAATGCTGTGATAAATCAGCTTCAGTCACATGGTCATCCTCAACAACATTCCTTGGGGCATTGTTGACATTGACATCACCTATCTTGTCCTCATCAAACGATGTGCATCACAGCTATGCACCCCTTGTCACTCTCCTGCCACTTCTCCTGGTATGAGCAGCATAACTACCTTTTGTCATAGATGCAACAACCTGTAAAATTATTGCATGCATTTAGATAAGAATATTTGTAAATTATGCATTCATACAAGGCAAAAATACTTCTGCTTTATTACAGGAAATTATCAACATGTATGTCAGTATCCTTAAAAAATCAAATATACAGAATCATTTTGTTGTATGTCTTCAAAATTATCAGTGGTTATTGTTTTGATAACTTGTCTTTACACTTAAAATACCATGATTGTATTGATTGGTTTTTTAATGCATTTCCCAACAGTGCCTCTTGTTCTGTTTGTCTACTTAAAATATTGTTTTGTTGTTTTGATAACTTGTCTTTACAGTTAAGATACCATGAGAAGATCTGGTAGTTACTATTGTTTGAATTAATTTGTTTAGACTCCTATTTGTTATCACAATTGAATTCATTCACCACCCCCGCTATCTCACCAAGTGGACTTGCATAATGCCTTCTAGGTCTGTTTTAGGTCTGTTCTTCGGTAATGAGGGTGAAGTTAGATATAAATATAGACTGCTTTTTGGTAGAGGGTGCATGCATGTGTCACCTTCAGTGAAGTAGAGTGTAGGTCTTCAGATCAACCTCCCATTCAATTAAACATCTAGTTAATTTCTAAGTTCAATTCAGTTCTAGTTCCTCCCACTACAACCTATCCCTCTTAACATTTATTATCTATTGTTTTTTTGTATAAGGATGCACTTCTCCAGAAATGGATCTCTAGCTATCAAGGAGTTATCATTGACCAAACCAAGCATGGTATTTAATTTGACCAAGGCTCCAACTTGAGACCCCTTGAAGCACTCTTGATCACAACTTGGAAACACAACAAATTTTTTCCTGATGTCACTTACAGTTGAAGTTTCTAGTCATGTAAACATTCATTTCAACTACAACTCTTATTTGTATCTTGTTTACATATATAAGAGAGGCCATGCCTTTTTCTTAAATCAAGAAAGCATATTATCAATTTGTAAAGTTTTGAGTAATTATTGACCTCATATATCAAATTAGATAAAGTGAATAGGAATAATGAGGGTGCAGTTGGATAGAAATATAGGCTGCTATTTACTAGAGGGTGCATGCATGTGTCACCTTCAGTGAACTAGAGTGTCTCTTTTGCAGGAATTTAGATCAACCTCCCATTCAGTTAAACGTCTAGTTAAGTTCTAAGTTCAATTAAGTTCTAGTTCCTCCCACTAGTTCTAGTTCTAGTTCATCAGAACTCGCATCATAAGATCCTTGTTGAATAACATGTAAAATATGGACATTTATTCAACCCATTCAATCTAGTTGATAATTTTTCATTACATGGCTAACTAGCCTCAATTCCTGTTGCCATTTCTTCTTTTCAATGTTGATCATCCTTTTCTTGTTTAAGAACACATTTAGAATTTAGCATAATAGGAAAGAAAGCTATCTATTGCAGGTGGTTCTGGGGTATATAAAGTGATTGGTCAACAAGTTTACTAAGCATCAACTTTTTTGGTTCTATGTTTGCTTTTCTTCAGTTCTTCAAAATCTTCCTTGCGACATGTAGCTTTTGCCACATTTGCAATAGTTTGAGGCCGTTATGCCTTCTTTGTGGTCCTTCATTATGATAGGTTTCCCCTTGTGTACAACAACCTTCCAATAGGGCCCTTCCACTGCTTCTTGTTCATTTGTTTATGTTATTTTCTTCCTTTCACATTGTTTTGTTTGCTTTCTGATCATATTTCAAGAATTGTCTAAACCCCCATTTCCTTTTGTCCTTTCAACTTTTTCTTCACTTTATTTTGGAGGTCTTGTTTATGCTACCATTAGTCTTGATGATGTTTATTTGTGGCCTAATACAAGGTTTTCGGTTCCAACACCCAAAGTTGTGTTGCAATAGTTGACCACTAATTAAGAAACTCATCTGAAGCTTCTGATCTATTTTACAGCCAACACAAGGACAATAAATCTATACTTATCTTCCAATTGGGCCATAGTTTTTGTTTCTTATTATAAAATTTCATTAAGCTTTTGTTAAAAATGATTCTCAGAAAGAAATTGCTTTGCGAAATTATGGGTAAATAGATTTCAATTGAGTTGATCATCATGTTCCTACATGTGTTTTCATGTTGTCTTATGATAAGTTTCTATTTTAGCCTTCATGTCACTAGAGAAATGTCCAAGCAACCAAACTTCTATTGCAATACCTAAGGTGCTACCATTAAAAGTTGGGGGCTTTTCGAGTTATGGTGATTTTCAACTTCCTTTCTATATGTAAATGAGGTGAACCACATGCTCATATTTTCTAAATGGACCTTGCATGTACATTTTTGTGCTTACATTGACTCTAGGAAGGATGATAGCTCTTAGTCCAATCTTCACGTTGATGTCGATGAATATTTTGCCAGCATACTTAGATTTTGTTGCGTTTTGTTTGAATCCCTATGATCATTCTTTGTCAGACTCTCATTTTGTCTTACTCCCTTCAATATGTTATGTTACCTATGTGGTTCTTCAGGGTTTCTTTGTCCAAATCCCCATTTAACATGTTCCTCTTTTTTCACTCAACTTTTTATTGATGCATGTTGCTTCTGTAATTTAAACACAAGATTATTAATGTGCTCAAGGCATCAAGCGACACCTTGTTTCTCTTCATCTACTGACTAGAGTTGTTCCCTTTATTAATGGGTCTCATCTACTAGTTCTTTGTTCTTATCTACTAACTTTAAACTATTAATATAGTCCCATTAGCTTTCTATAGTGTTAGTCTTTAATATTTATCTATCCTTTAACATAAGCATGATGGACTTAAGAGAGAACTCAGAATAATCTAGTCTGGTGTGTTAATTCATAAATCATATAAAAATGCTAAATTTTGAATGTTAATCTCACAGAGATGCATGGCATTTCTAACCTCATTTATGTTATGTACTCTGATATTTGGAGTGGTATCCTATAAATGCATTTTTTACATTCAGTAGAGATAGAAATGTATTTGAAACTTTGTCTCTAGATTTGTTTGTTCATTATGGATAGGATATCTAAATTGTTCAGATATGAATGAGAAGCCTTTACCTGGGTAATGGGTCCAAACGTCTCAACAACATTAAAGGCTTTCTTTGTTTAAATCCTCATTCAACATGTTCCTCTCTTTTGACTCAACTTTTTATTGTTGCATGTTGCTTCTGTATTTAAACATGAGATTTTTGATGTGCTAAAGGTACTAAGCAACACCCTGTTTCTCTTCATGTACTGACTAGAGTCGTTTTCTTCATTAATTTGTCTCATCTACGAGTTTTTTTTAATTTACCAACTTGATACTATTACTATCGTCCCATTAGCTTTCGATATTGTTAGTCTTTATCCATCCCTTAAAATAAGCATTATGGACCTAAGAGAGAATACCCTAGGTTGTGTGTTGATTTTCATGAAACTGAAATTGTAATTGAAATTGAATATGTAAGAACTGAAACTGTAAGAACTGTGAGAAATAAAAATATAACTGTAAGAAAAAAGTGTTGTAATTGATATAACTACCCTGGATATACTACCAACTGTTCTGTGATGTTTTGTCTTCAAGGTTGGTGAATAGTGTGAAAGCATAACATGCAACTTCAACAGTGGTTGAACTTCTTTTATAGTTTTTGGCACTTGAATTTAATTGGTGGTAAGGATGGACATGGATTCCAATGGCTTCATTTTGAATGTGATCTGGATATAATTTGATGTGATCCAATGGCTGAAAATTTGTTATTGGTTGATCCATGTGTTTTGATTTGTTTTAATGAAAAATAGAATGGGTTCGGTGTCATTTATTGAAGTTATTGGGTTGGGTGTCATTTATTGAACAAAGTGGGTTTAAATGTTATTGGGTTGGGTGTCATTTATTGAACATAGGGGGTTTAAATGTTGAACAACACAACAATTATGGCTGACATACATTCACTTTTATTATGTGCAAGTATGGATATTTATTTGGGACACAAAGCTTTAGTTCTAATAAGTGGGGATTAAGTGACTGTTTGGAAGCATTTATGGTTTTATCTATTTTCTAGTTGGGTCAATATGGTTTGCACTCTTAAGTGTTAAGATACTATTTATGGACAGTTGTGCCAGTCAATGTTTTGGGAGATTTTGAATATAAATTAATACTTAGTTGCACTTAATGCTATTTATCTTTGTTTAAATATTGGTTGCAAAAGTCTCAATTTTTTATGGTTTGGTGGAACCATATCACTCACTGGTCCTCTATAATATCTTCCCTAGGCCTCAACAATAAAAATAATATTTTATATGTTTCAATTGTGAAATAGTAAAAATAATATTTTATATTTACGGGTAAAAATCATAAAGTCTCTTGTGTTTATCTACATTTTCAAACAAGATGGTTGAATATGTACTGGTAATATAGCCAATCACGTACATATTCAACAAATCATAAAGTCTCTTGTGTTTATCTACATTTTCAAACAAGATGGTTCAATTTGAGGGTATGTGGAATGTACATATACATAAAAAGAAGGATGAACCGCGGTGATCAATTCACGTTTATCCGAACCATGTGCTTGTTTACGACAAATTTTGAATAAATGGCAACTTTTGAACGAATTTTGAACAGATGGCAAATTTTGAACGAATAATATAATGACACTCTATTTGGATCTCATATTTTTTAGCCGCCCCAGGAGACGTACCGTATTACACCAGGAAAGGAAAGGTAAAGTCTATATCTGCTCAGGCGGACTAGAAAAATCTTACATTAATGCTTGACTTCGCGTAGCGTCTTGCATATATAAATACACCTCTCAGGCCTTACAATTCCATAGCAGTCCCAAACTCCGCAGAGTCCATATATTTTTTCATATAGCAGGCGTTAAATTTTCTCTTTTAGAACTTCATATTATATCCATGGCTTCCAAAGTTGCAGGATGGATAAGCGTTTTAGCACTATGCAGTCTGTTTGTTGCTGTGTTTCAGGTGGCGGGCGTTTCAGCACAAACGCAGAGCAACACGTATACGACTTACAATGACTACAACCCGTCCGCCAATAATTACGCCCTGGACGGTCTCTACTGCGCAACATATGACTCTGGTCAGTCCCTGCAGTGGCGCAGCCAGTACAAATGGACTGCCTTCTGTGGCCAAGCTGGCGGTCCCATGGGGCCTTCCTTGTGCGGGAAGTGCTTAAGTGTAAGTGATCGAGTTAATTACTATATTTGAGATTTGTAATAATGTGTTGAAGAATTGATGTTTAAATATGGAAATGTTGATATCAGGTGACGAACCCTTCTACACAACAAAGCGTGACGGTGCGTATTTTGGACCAGTGCTCAAACGGAGGGTTGGATCTTGAAACTGATGCTTTTAATGCAATTGACAGTAACAAAGCAGGATATAATGCTGGGCATCTGTATACCACATACACCTTTGTCAATTGTTGAGTAATTCCTCTACTGATCATCATCCTTATATGCACTATATATTGTTTAGAATAAGAAGCGAGGTCGCTAATGTGCTCTAGGCGTAAGCATTCTCTCGCTAAGGTCAGTAACATGGCTAAGGTGGACTAAATGTTCGGTTGTGGCATTAAGTTCAAATAAATGATCTAATATAGGTCTCTAATGAATTTTTATGAATTTTGTTTTTCTAATTTTTTTCCAAATTGCAATTTTAATTAATTTAAATATTATTCATGTAAAATTCATTTTTATATTTCAAATATTGTTATTAAAAATAATGGTATAATATTCATATTCTCTATTTTATCAATTTAAAATCATTTTCTTTAAATTTCAAATAAAATCATTCAATCAATCGAAATCTTTTTATTTATTTTAAATGATAAATTCAAATTAAAATGAATTTGAAAAATAATTCAAATAAAAATTTGTCAATGCTAAGACCCAAAATAAAGGGGATTTAGACTAATATGAATTTTAGCTCCCACTTTCCTCATTTGCGAAGGTTAGTTAAATCCAAAATAAAATGGATTCCGTTATTTAAATCCAAAGTAAAATGGATTCGTGCCCATTTAGACTAATATGAATTTTAGCTCCCACTTTCCTCACTTGCGAAGGTTATTTAAATCCAAAGTAAAATGGATTCCGTTATTTAAATCCAAAGTAAAATGGATTCGTAATAATATGCACGTTGTTTTTGGCATTTTCTTCGTTGTTTTTGGCATTTAGATATTTATTTTGGTTTATTAGTTCTTAATCAAAGTATCATTAATAAAAAAAATTTGGAAAATGTTGAATATTTACATTTTTATGTAAATTAAAAAATAGTTTATTAATTTTTTGGAAATATTGTTTTTTATTTTTCATTAGTTTAGTGAGCCTTGATATGACTTGATTTTTTTGGTGGAAAGTGATTTAATTTTGGCATTTGGCAGTGCTGGGCAAATTATTTTAAATGAAAAAAGACTAATTTTGTAAATGGTCATTACTGCAGTGGGTGCACTAACACACTTAACCAGTGGGTGCACTAACACACTTAACCATAACTCTGCTAGTGCTCTACTCAAATCCTTTATATAAACCATGGTAAGTTGGGTATGCATAATATAATCATGGTCAGTTGTCCCTAAGTTATATTATTTCATTATAAACATTTTAACTCTTATTTCATTTTAAACTTTTACACATTTAATTGCGAGGAAGAACATGTATATGAAGCAAGAGATGTGTGTGGAAGAGGGTGTATGTGCGGGAGAACAAGTGTGTAGTGAGAACTTTCTTCACATGAAATTATAACTTTAAGTGGAAACTTCACATCATGGAATCTCATGATTGCTTAATAAATGAATATCCAATCTATGTCCTCCTTACAATGTTCCATTCGCCCCTATGTTATGATATCACTTTCATCATATAAAAGAAATAATTGTGAAAATAAATAACCACACAAATAATTGGGAAATCAAAAGTTGTTTCAACAATTAACATGATAAATAATTCAGAGTTTGGAAAAAACTCAATAGTCAATCAAGTGGCACCACATAATCCATCTAATGGACCTGTATTTCACATCGGTTAAATTAACATAGTTAAATTTATTTTTACTTTATGGCCCAATGTGCGTTATCGAGCATTGATCACTTTGGGATACTTTGGACTCCCCCACTTGCTCCTCACTTATCTCAATTATAAAACATACTTTGTACCCCCATGAGATCGGGAATAATAAAAGTATTTAATTATTGTTAAATAGTAGAAATAATCCATGGTTACAAAGATGGTTAAATAAAAAAAATATTTATGGTTTCAAAGAGATGTGGTGATGGGATTATATACAATTAGCTTTTTTTTTTATCATATTGGCATTTTATCGTATAATAATCACAAATTTCCACATAGACCATGGATGATGTGGATGTTTAAAAGAGAGATATGTGTGGGAGAATGGGTGTGCAAAAGCAATTTTTTTCACATACTATAATTATTTTAAATTTATGCAAAAATTTCAAGTTATTGTGTTCATAGCTGCTTAATAAATGAATATTCGATCTATGTCCTCACTATATTCTATTCGTACATCTTTCTAATATCACTTTCATCATATAAAAACAACTTTCATCATATAAAAACAATGAAAATGAGAATTAGAAGTCACATAAATATTTGGGAAATAAAAAACAATGGAAATGAAAATAAAAAATCACATAAATATTTGGGAAATCAAAAACTGGTATAACAGTGAACATGATAAATCATTCACGTTTTTCAAAAACTTACAAGAATCCGATGGCCAATCATGTGGTGCCACATAATCTAAACAGAAGACCCATTTGCACATCGGGTAACTTGATAGAGTCAAATTCATTCTTACCTTATGACCCGATGTTATTTATCCAAAGCTTGGTCACTCTTTCTGGTGGGTGCTTTGGACTCGGGCACGTGCTCCTCGCTTATCTCAACTACAAAATCTGGCATCGTTACTCATCCACATTACAACGGGTTATTACTTTATTAATATTTTATTCAATACTTAAAAATCGTAAATTAAGCTTTTATGAGCAAACGACTTTCTTATAAATTACATGAAAATGGTAATTGATTGAGAAGCTTTTATGAGCAAACGACTTTCTTATAAATTACATGAAAATGGTAATTGATTGAGAATTTTACTGTAATGTTTTTTTGGACCCTAGTGAGATGGGGAATAATAAAAGTAGTTAATTATTGTTAAATAAAAATAAATTATGGGGTTATGAAGAGATTGTTGATGGGATTACATTTCATTAGTTTTTTTTTATTATAAACTTTTGTGTGTCACTGACATGTTATGGTTATTCATGCGAATAATTGCAGATTTCCACATACGCAGTAGATGATGTGGATGCTTGACATGGCATAGAATTCCCATGCAGGACTAGGCAAACTATGGGATGATGTAAAATGTGTCCCCCGAGGGTTGGATCAAGTAGAGTTGGTGCAATTCTATCTACACTTTTTTAGCAACTTTCTTTATGTTCTCTATGTCCACCAGAATGTGGCCAGCTTTGAAGGTTACTATGCAAATCAGGTATTTCACAGTAGCTTCGTACGGAGATTGGAGGTGGCAGAAATTTGACTCCTCTATTTATTCCTTGAAGATTTGAACAAGTTTTTATGGGTCAAATGTGGTCTTGATTTTTTAGAGTTGTTTTTTAATTGTAAGGGATTTTGTTTAGAAAAGTTTTTGCACTATGTATTTTTGTTCTAAAAGTGTTATGCAGGAGGTGTAGAAGTGTGAATGTCTCTTTTGCATGTTCCTCCCTTTGCACACATTTAACTATCTAAATTAACAATGGACAATGTATATCAGGAGTGAAATAAGGGTGGGCAAATAACTTGATGGGTGGGTTGATCTCCAACGTTGTGTCGACATGATCTCATTTTATTTTATATCAGGTTCCAAAGGAGTTGTGCCAGAACTGCTTTGTGGATGATCTAATACATGGCTTTGAAAATTATGGTGGAACGTTGGGTGTCTAAATGCATCGAGGTCGATTGAGCTAAGTTTGTCTTATTTCACTAGATGTGATATGCGCCAGATAATTGATTTATGGATACAAAGGGATATAGTTGCAAAAACGTAGAGCTGGGTCGAAACTTTGTGGAGCCAAAATGAGGGATGAATTTTGGTAACAAAGATGCTAATTTGGAGGTTCCTATGCACTCAGAAATGAACATGACAATTTGCTTGAAATAAAAAAAACTTAGAGATGGATGCACCATTCACCAATTATTGCAAATTACTTTTATGTGTCCTTTGTCAACCATATTTAGTTCGTGCTTAGAAATAAACAATGTATTACTAGCTTACTCAACACCACTTACTCTTAGAGAGTAGGTATTCTTCCAAGTGATTATAGTGATTTCGTATGGGCTCAACGATTCTGATCATCCCATTGTAATCAATGGATGACATTGAGTATGCAGTCCCCCCCCCCTTGTGATGTTAACGAAGGAGGGGATGGGTGTCCACACTTCAAGTTCTGCTCTTAGTTTTGTCAAAATAACCAGATGGAAAAAATCATTTCATGCTTGATCTGTGGCTATTTCTATTTGTTGGCGGGGTACCCCTGTGACATCATACGAGAACCAGAGGGGGTGGTCTGCGATCGCGGTTCCGTCCTTAGTTGGAAACTTATGTTGTCCAAAGTCCAAGGGATGATTGAATTCCTTTTTCAATGACTTAAGTCTACTTGTATGCCATTGTGCCACCTTGTTTGTATTTCTTTAACACAATATCCTTTGGAAAGCATTATATGATGGTTATGAAAAAAACTTTCATTCTACAATTTTCAAAAATAGTGTCAGGCTTCTCACATGGTGGTTTTTGTAGACTTCTTTTAGAGTTTGACATCCAATGAGCCACAACCACAAAAGCAAGTTCATGGGGCCCATATAACAGTTTGGGTGCCTCGAGGGAGTTAATTCCTTTGCTAGTTGATGATTCGATGTATTGTAATTCGTCAATTTGGATAATATGCATCAATCCAAAAAATCAAATTGTCAATTGGGGTGGCGAAATTCCATTATGAAACTTGGAGTGCCAAGTGGATTTGGTAGTGGGAGCCCAATGTGGATGTGGACCATCAAACCAAAGAAGTTTTGGCCAATGGATCTGGAAGGGATGTTGGCATAATAAAAGATGGAAAGTGGTATAGTCAGTAACATGATGACACTAATTCAAAACATGTAGTGTGGTGAAAATATGGTGTGATGTGAACATTAAATGGCATGTATTCACCATCACTGAGGTTATTAGGTTATCAATTTTGGTTTCCTTGCATTTTGTTCTCCTTATTGGATTGGTACTATCAAAAGAATTAGGTTTCAATCCTTGGTTTGAGATCAAAGTGAACACAAATTCCAGTCTCTTGGGAATAGGTATACTTTCCAAAGCTTTATTGTATTACATTAATAGTAGGTTGTACACTTTATGGGTTTGGAATGGTTACTGAAGACAAGAATGAGGTTTTCATTAATACACTAGGGAAAATATGTGACACCCATGTATAGAACATCGACCTGCGTGCCCTTAGAACTCAATTAGAGATAAATGGGAAATTAGATAACTTATAAAGCTATATGTTAAATATTGGTTTACTTAGAGCTGCATTGTCGGGTGTTCATTGCGACCCTAATATAATTTTTCTTTTAGTTAGTCGTTATGAATTGTTAACTCAAGCTATTGTTCATCCTACAAATAGACATAGTTTCTTATAAGTGTCTAAGGAAACTATCCCAAAAATATTGATGCAACCTGTGACAAGAAGGAATATTAGTGATGCAGTGAAAATTGAATTACCAATTGCTAGTGAGATATTGAAGCCACAATTTAAGGTGATATGTCTCTTTGTTGATTTTTGTTAGGATATCATAATGACTTGGTTATGGATGAAGTTGTTCTTATGTTCTTAAGGGAAATAATGACAAATCCCAATGAAATTATGCTTAATTTTCTAACTTATCTAGCTCAGAGTATACATTTTCACCTGAGCAATATGGCATCTTTGCAGGTATTTAGATATATCACATATCTTTGCAGGTATTTAGATATATCACAATACACATGGCACAATACAATATGTACACAACACAACATGTGCACAACAACATTACTGCACATCCAAAGATCACACCTTCTCTACTAGGCAACCTTGCCTTTAGTGTCTTCCCCACGCCTTACTGCGTGCATTTGCATCTGCAATACATTTCAAAAAATTGAATTGAATTGAAGGAATTTTAATGACGTCCATGAGACCAAGGGGTATAAGGGATTGGGCTTTAAACAAAAAAATCACATTTTCAAGTTTCTTTCTATTACAACTTTATTGCCGTGAATTTTCAAGAAGTCAGTTTTGTGAAGTCTTGCTTCCTCAAACAACAGCTGGGCACCTTCATATTGCTTTCAAATTGATTATAAATATTCAATTTCAACTACTCCTTTCATATAAAAGATTAATTTCTTTTTTCCCACTTTTCCTTGTGGCTTATCCATCCACCCATTTTACATTTAAGATGGTGTGAGATCCAATCATTAAAATTTTAACCTTAATTAGAACAATCAAATTAGTACAATCAAATAAGTAGTTTCATCATGTGACTATATTAAGCTGAAAATTTTGATATATAATATTTTTTTCTAACATCACAATGAAACTCCCCTCGATGAAAGATCACTAGGCATCCCTAGAGTAATAGAGTTATGAAAAAACTTTTAGTTGGAAGGACCTTCTAAATCTAAAAAAATAAAACAACAAATTACAACAACAAAACCTTAGACCTGTGTTTCTACTTCACTCGTTCTCATCCATATTTAAACAAAATAAAAAATAAAAATTGATGTACCAGCAAATGCCTGGATTTGCAGCGTAGGGTATACAAAGTCAACACGTTAATCAGACTTTGCTTGACTTGGGAGTCGGGACAACGTTTATCAGCACTTGAATTAGACTTTGCTTGTCTTTAGGGAAAGCTCCGTAGCTTCATTTGTCAACAAGGCCATTAGACTTCGCCCGAGTTTCGAGAAAGGTCTGAACGATGTGACTGTTTCTTTAAAACTTTGAAAAATGCAACGTCCTTTATCACGAAAGTGAGGTAATACGGAATAACGCCTTTGACCAAATGAATTAATACAATGAAGCAGATGTCACGTTCTCTTCGTTTACACCTCTAATTTTAGCCGCCCCGGGCCCTGCCGTATTAGACCTGATAAAGTTCTGTTCAGGCCGGGTGGAAAAATACCACATCATAGCTTGAATCTGAAGTAAGGGATTCGGTATGCACTATGCATAGAGGCTTGCATAATTTTCTGTGTTGAGCCAAGCTCTTTATAATCTCATGGTAGTTCCAACCTCCGCGGATGCCATATCTTTTCTTATATACTAGGCATTAAATCATCTCTTTTAGAACTTCATATTATATCCATGGCTTCCAAAGATGGAGGATGGATAAGCGTTTTGGCACTATGCAGTTTGCTTGTTGCTGTATTTCGGCAGGTGGAGGGCGTTTCAGCGCAAACGCAGAGGGCAAGCTATATCCACAGTGCAGAAGTGCGCTCACTAATGATCGAGCTTCTGCACGATGGATATAGCTCACCAACGCCGAGCAATACAAGCAAAACGTATACGACGTACAATGACTACAACCCGTCCGCCAATAATTACACCCTGGACGGCCTCTACTGCGCAACGTATGACTCCGATCAGTCCCTGCAGTGGCGCAGCCAGTACTACTGGACTGCCTTCTGTGGCCAAGCTGGTGGTCCCATGGGGCCTTCCTTGTGCGGGAAGTGCTTAAGTGTAAGTGACCGAGTTAATTACTACATTTGAGATTTGCAATAATGGGTTGAACAATTGATGTTTAAATATGGAAGTGTTGATATCAGGTAACCAATCCTTCAACACAACAGAGCGTGAGGGTGCGTATTTTGGACCAGTGCTCAAATGGAGGGTTGGATCTTGAAACTGCCGCTTTTAATGCAATTGACAGAAACGGAGCAGGTTATAATGCTGGGCACCTGTATACTACATACACCTTTGTCGATTGTTAAGGAATGTTAAGGAATTCCTCTACTGATCATCATCCTCATTTGCCCTCTATTACTATTTAGAAGAATAACCGAGATCGCTAATATGCGGAAGGGCCCAAGCGGTATGCACTCTGTTACTCAAGGTCTACAATATGGCTAAGGTGGATTAAATTTGCATGGGTTGTATGGAACAAATTATTTATTCTCTCTAAATATATGGAACGGCTCCAAATATACGGAGTTAGATTAAACGAATGAAAGCTCTGTATTAATTTTAGTGGAATAATCTGATGTAATTCGTAGCTGAAAGAAGTTATAGCAACAATTATTTCATTTTATAGGTCTCTGGTTTACTTTTAATTTTTAACTGGTTTGTTTGACCTTGGTCTCTAGTCAAATTTAGGAGTTGTCCTAGTTAGTCGTTGGTAGCTCTGCTCAGAGTATTTAATTGGCAAAGATAGATCTGATTTTTCAACTTGTCTTGAGATAAACCACACTGATTTGTTCAAAATGAGTGGACAATGATTTTCTAAATGTGATTTACCACAATGATTTTTTAAATGTGATTTACACAGAAATTTCTTCCTATAAAATTAAACAAATTTACATATTCAAAACTCTTTTATTTTCGTAATTTACACTACCCAAACCATTTGAACTTTCATTTGTACTCTTTATTGCAGAAATATTTCACATTATAACAAGAGGGATAAATAATGCATCCAATAAATTTAAACCCTTTGAACTTTCATTTCATTTGTGCCCTTTATTGTAGAGATATTAGATATTATAACAAGAGAAGCTAGTGCGGCATCCAATATGAATAGAAGTTTTGAGTGTATTTCAAAAAGCATATTAAAAATTTGATGATCAGACAAATTGATGTAATCCTTTAACAGATTGAAAATATTAACCAAATTCTATAACACATTGAAGATATTAACCTATATTTTTTACATGTGCAACCATGAAAGGAAAGATAATAATATTTTGTAAATATTGTGAAAAATAATATGAAAAATTATATATATATATATGAACATAATAAGCATATCTATATAGACATAAACATAATGATTTTTTTAAACATGGCTAAATCTGTTTCTGAAACACATCAGAGATGTTTAAAATCCCCCATACAAGTTTAAGAGTTTTCATAGATTGTTGGTTTGAATTCAGCTTGACCAGGAAATTTAGGCAGATTAAAGGGGGACATATCCATGGCTCTACTCACCTGGCTCTGGTTGGTTGTTCCTTATGCCACGGTTCACAGCCAATATTTATTTGGTAAATATCTACTGCCATTTATGTTTTGTGATTCCTTTTATAGATTCTTTAATGTTCAATTTCAAGAGTAATTTGAACAAACAATGGAAATTGGGACTGTGAAAATGCACAATTGCGGCTTCTGAACAGTGATATGCATTTTGCTCTGTGTATGTGTTTTAAACTGCAATTTTTTTCTCTCTCAATAAATGCTTAATTGATATAGTTTTACCCAAAATTGGGAAGAAAATCCCAAAGCAGTTTTCTGGAGAGAAGAAAACGCAGCTTTAATATCCACTGATGTTTTTTATACATCTTGTTTTTGCTTAATACACCATCTTTTAAAAAGAAATGTTTAATTCACATTTTTGTTATAAATTACTGAAGTAGCCCATGGTTATCAGGAAAGACAAAAATAGAGTTGATCCAACTATCAACATATTTAATCATAAGATCTAAACTCCAATAGTAGTAATATAGACATAGTTTTAGTGGAATTGGCTTTCAGCTAGGTTAGCATTCCTCTTTATCTTACATGGTGGTTCTCCATGTTATTGGGATCACAGTTATGAGCAGAACCGTGAGTGGGCAACCTGCAATGATAAAAAATTCACCAACAGATGGTGTAGACCTCTAAGCCACCTAGGAACCCAATAAGGATGGAATTATGTTTGAACCTTTAAATTTGAGCCGTTCAAAATCGAAATCTTGGTAGTCATGTAAACCTATATCTCTGCCTTCTTGCTCCATGTAACGGTCAATTACTTCTATAACTCCTCATAAACGAAGCTTTAGTGGCAGAATCAGGATGACATGTATCGGCTATTTGGCACATTGTTCAATGGATAATACTTCACTGGATCAATCATTTAGTTTTCATTTACTAAGATGCACCTCCAGATTAAGCTATACACCTTTATTTACTAGAATTCCTGAAATTATTGTAGTTGTGGTAGCTCCTGGATGGTCCTTTTATTACACAACAAATTGGATAGTTAATGGCCTTTGAAACTAAATTTCAGACAATTTGTTTTACTTTTCACATAATGATGATACATGGCCATTGAAGTTCACTCTCACTTATGAGAGCCACCTTTGTATATATATATAATTTAATTCACCATCCAGAACATATACTTTATATAATAATAAGTGAATCTAAAGCATCGTTGTTTTTTGTTTTTTATTGTTTTTTATCTATTTTTTTTTAAATTACATGGAATATATACTTTATACAGTAGCATATTTTTTATATGGAAAACTTAATATCTATTTGAATCAGGTTTGATTTTTAAATGATTTAACTTTTATATATAAATAGGAAATATTTATACTACATTGATTAACTTGTTATAATATATATAGAATTTTAATAGATAAAGCTACAATTGATATAATTATCTCTAGTAACTTTGTTCAGTGTAGACAATTATAAAATTTTGTTAGTAACTAGAATAAATTATTATTAAAAATAAACTAATTGATAATATAGTAAAAGGAGTGTTTTCAAAATTACTTCCATTAAGATAATCTCGGTTTCTTTTACTAGTACAATTAATAGAGATCTTTATGTCCTCTTAATTTTGAGAAGAAGCTAAAGGTTTTTCTCGATTTTTTTACTATAAAACATACAAGATGGTGGCCATGAAAATGCTGATCATTATTCTCCACAGAGATAGCATATAAGATTAAGCAAAGAAACCCACACCATACTCTACATGGTGCTAATGCAAAATGGATTTGCCTTTGACTATTCACATTTCCAATTTTATCAATGGGAAATTGAGATGGCTAAAATTGGTCATTTATTCTTCCAATTTAACACTAGAGAAAATCCAAAATAAAAACACAATTAGTGGGGTTACGGAGTTGAAATAGGTCACTCTTGGAAGTATGCAATTATACTTCCAAGTGATTGGCCCTTGGCATCCTCAGCCCCACCCAGCTCTATTTCCTTTGTTGATATGGGAGGTTCATATCTTATTGGATATTTTGATGGGGCTTCATCTCCAAAACAGTGTGGTTGCAGTGTTATTATTAAGTTGAATCCTGCCCAAATCTTTTACTTCTTTTGGTATGGCTATGTTGGTTCCAATTGTAGGGATGAAATGGTGGCACTTTGGGGGGTGATCCAATGTGATGTTTGGTTAGCTATAAAGAATATTTTAGCCATTGGTGATTCAAGATCTGTGATTCAATGGATTCAGGGGAGAAATGGTTTTGAGCTTCCTTCTTTACATAACTGGATGGAGAAAATTAAGTCCCTGCTTCCCTCATTCGTTGAGATCTACTTCCAATATGTTTATTGAGAGTAGAACTTTGAGGCAGACTAATCCAAGGGATAAAAACTATGCTAAAAAATAAAAGTGCTCAAATTCTCCCAAAACTAGTGCCAAATCGTATATCTTACCGTTCTGATTCCAACGACGCTTGAATCGCCTCAATTTGACACTATATGAGAAAGTTATTTTGTTTTGAAGCTTTTGATAAACAACTAAAAAGTCAACTTCAGGGTTGATTGGGTAACTAACTAGGCAAGCCATACGATGATGTGGCACTGACATTAGTAGGTGACTGTGCAATATAGTGGTTAGATGGCCCAATCCCGTGCTGACAGATGGCATGAACATACATGGTCAAGTTGGCGGTTTTCTATTGGTTGGTGAAGTTTTGATTTTGGCCAATTGAGAGGTGCTACATGGCCCTATGGGAGGGTGCCACATGACCCTCGAAATGCATACAAAGTTATGGTTTGGGGATCGACTGACCAACCTTGGTGGGGTTCAAACCTATGACCTCCATTAGACTAACCATCTACTCCACCGTTGTGCCATTTTGTGTGTTTTTATATATAGGTCCAATAATTTTTTATAATGTGTTTTGGTTGGCACAATGTGGGGAGGGCTGAGTCGATGGGCTTGGCCGACTGGCCCAACCTATGGTCATATTACATAGTGCAAAATCGTGGTGAAAGGAGGACGAGCAGGCACGTGGCCCTAGCCCTCAGACATATGAATATACCCATGACCAAGAGACAAGATGGAAGGGGCAGGGAGTTGCCCCCCAGTCCTGGTCCCATGTTGTTAACGTAACCAACGACTATGATAATGAGAAGGGAGGATGTGCGGCACCCTATTTGCACCCGATCCGCGATCACATGCCAACTATCATGACCGGGTGTTGGGGCTAGCAAAGTCTCTGGCACTTAGCCCACATCCCCGATCACATGAGTGCCACATGATCGACAAAAGGGAGAATATTAGGGCGTGTGAGTCAGTATAAGTGTCCAACAAATTGCACCAAAATTAGTGGAAATGTCACTGAACCTGTGCAAGTTTATCACTCTGCAATGTCGCAAGGGTGAGAATTCCTTGCCAGTTTTGACAGAGGGTCAATTTTGTAAGACAGTTAGCAGGGAAATGAAGAAGGAGGCCTAACTTGGCCATTTTTTATTCTTTTGAGCCCAAGAAGAGCCTACATAGGGGTTTTTGGTTGGATACAAGCGCAATATTTTTTTTTTGATTTGAGCATTGTATGTTGATCTAATTGACATTTTGAGCATACGATTTAAAGGGCCAACAACATAATCTAGACTCAGAGACATAGCCCAGGAGGGGTGAACTCTGTAATCAAATTGTTGTTTCATGATGTTGCATGTTGTCTATTTTTATCTATTTAAATATGCAAAAATTAACTAAGATTACTAAGTTTATGTGCTTTTGAAATTTCGATCCATTGCCCACAAGACAGAAACTAGCTTGCAAACTTTTATAAGAAAACTTCAATATTTAATTTTATATCAGTTTGGTATCCGAGCATGGGTTTTTTTGAAGGTTTGACAATTTTTGCAAGTGTTTTCTTAAATGATTACAAGGTCTAAATTGAGAAGAGGAGAATGAGAGTTTGAAGAACCAAACCCTCAAATTGGTTCAAGGAGGTCACAAACTCCATAAACTCCAATAGTCATGAGACATGAGGAAGGATTGGAGTTGATGTTTGATGATGAATATATATGATATATTCTAATTTTCAGTAAGACTCATGAGTAAAAATAACTTTTGGTGGTCCAAAAGCTTCTAGTGGGGAGGAATGATCCATGGGATCAAAAATATGATCAAAAATAAAAGTGCACAAATTCTCCTAAAACTAGTTCCAAATTGTATATCTCGTCATTCTGATTCCAATGACACTTGAATCACCTCAATCCAACATTGTATGAGAAAGTTATCACATTTTGAATGTTTTGGCAAATAACTTAAAAGTCAACTTGCAGGGTTGATTGGGTAGCTCACTGGGCATGATGTACGATGATGTGGTGATGACATCAGTAGGTGAGACTGTACAATATGGTGGTCAGATGGGCCAATCTCGTCTTGACACGTGGAATGATCGTATTGGGTCAAGTTAGTGGTTTTCTATTGGTTGGTGAAGTTTTGGTTTTGGTGGATCGGGAGGCACCACGTGGCCCTATGGGACGGTGCCACGGGACCCTCTAAAGGCATGAAAAATTATTGTTTGGGGACCAATCAACCTCAGTGGGGTTCGACCCTGTGACCTCCAACAAACTAACCATACACTCCACCACTGTGCCATTTTGTTTTTTTTTTATATATAGGTCCAACGGTTTGTGATAACATGTTATGATTGGTGTAATGGGGAGAGGGCCAGGTCGACAAGCTCACTCGACTGGCCCAGCTCATGGTCATATTATACAGTGAAAAACCATGGTGAATGGTGGAGGGGTGGGCACATGCCCTAGCCCTGAGACATATGTATATGCTCACGACCGAGAACCAAGGCAGAACAGGAAAGGAGTTGGTCCCCAACCCCAGTGCCATGTTGTTAACATAACCAACGATTATGATAACAAGAGGTGTGGGCACATGGAACCATGTCCATGGCCACATGCCAACTAACAAAACCAAGTTTTGGGGTTGGTGGAGTACGTGGCCCCTGGCTTGCATCCCCGAACACATGAGTGCCACGTGACCAACAAAAGGGAAAAGTTTTAGGGTGCGGGAGTCAATTTAAGTGTCTAACAAATTACACCAAAATTGGCAGAAAAGTCATTGAACTTGCTCCATTTTTTCACTCTGCAATGTCGCCAAGGGCAAAATTCATTGCCAATTTTGATAGAGGGTCAATTTTGTAAGATAGTTAATAGGGAAACCAATAGTATTGTAAGTGGCATCCACCCATGGTATTTTGTAGAACAACATCCATGATGCAAACAAAATATCCATTTAAAAAGCCACCTTCAAGCTTGTCGTGCTCTTTCTGTAGTTATACATGAAGAATGGAAAGTGAAACACCAATGAAAAAGTTGTGTGAGCTCACAATTCACATTCGAGCTCCTTAAATCATTAAAAAAAATGTTGTAACCCTTCTCAGAGATATTGCATTCGAAGTATTATATAATGAAAGACATTAAATTATAATGAAATACTCTGTAATAGGAAGTGTCTTTCCAGAAAGGTTTTCTGGAGCAAAATCTCTCTTACTTTTTCTAATTTGAGAGTTCAAACAAACATAAAAGTTCACAGTAATATAATATAACTAGATTATCAAATCGTCGTGCATGTGGAGCATAAATTAAAAAGACATTAAAAATTTTGAGCGTGAAACTACATGGGAGCCCAAAACACGTTTAAGGTCTAAGGGAAAATCAATATCAGGAGCTATAATGGTGGCAGCTACGCAAAACACGTGAATCACTAGATGATTTTTTTTTTAAAATTATATTTATATGAATAAATAAAATTATAAATTGTAGTTGTTTTATATGATTCCGGTGGTATGTTGCTTCTCATATTAATAGGAAAGGTAAATAAATCGCATAGAATCCTCCTTATGACTTCATCTATTTCCAAATTTTATTATATTTCATTTTTCTCTTTACATATTTTCTGTTGATTGTTATAAAAACAAGAGAGCCACTGCCGTGGCAGTAGTTCCTGCCAGGGTCTGCCACAACAACAATACAAACGCACCTAACATACATTATAAGATCTTAACTACACTTAACACCAATTTACGCAGCAATTATACTTCAATAACAACTTGAACTTACCAAAACAGAATTAGTAGTTGGGAAAGGAGACTAAAATAAGCCGGTTAAGCAGTTGTTCACATTCAGAAATATGTCACGATTGAAAATGTGATAACCACAAATTCGTTTCGTGCGGTTCTTGTCCACTTGTCTGATAAGTTGCAACATTATGATGATGACGTTCAAAAGGGGCCTAATTGAAGAGGAAATCATTCATATTTTTGAAGTGGCCAAATTCAAGAGGAATACTTTAGTTAAACCTTCATCTATTTATGTCAGTGCCATACCCAGTGCTACACAAAGATCCTGCACTTGTGGAAAGCTCAGCACCTGCACCATTTGTAGAGCAATATGGAGGGCCAACTAATAACATAGCAGTGAATCATAGAAGACGCAAGAGTGCAATGGTGGCTCTCCAAATCTTGTAGAACAAGATGAGGTAAACAACCACACTATGGAAAAGCAGAATTTGTTTATATAAATTATCATCTAAATGTAATTTAAGACAGTTCTCGAAGCTGAAGTGTTTTGCCTCCCCTAAGGTTTGATAATTCACTGTTAGGTTTGATAATTCACTGTTTCCATTATACCAAGGTTGTTAACTCTATTCAGAGTTAACAACCTTGGTATAATGGAAACAGGTTGTTAACTCTATTCAGAACTGTAGTTATACATCTCTATTATGTCAATAATGAATTTTTATTTCAAACACCAGCAAATTTGTTTTACTCATGCATTCTTCATGTTGGAGAATGTAAAGATTATTTTAACTTTTAATCCTATGCCATCCTCTAAATGAGAGTGTGAAAGGAGAGAGATTGTTGCTAAGGAATTTGTTGCTGCATCTATGCCACTACCTTTGTCCTACTACAGAGCTGCGAAAGGAGAGAGACTGTTGCTGAGGAATTCGTTGCTGCATCTATGCCACTACCTTTGTCCTACTACAAAGCTGTGAAAGAAGAGAGATTGTTACTCAGGAATTCGTTGCTGCATCTATGCCACTACCTTTGTCCTACTACAAAGCTCTCAATACATAAATGTTATCAGTTCTATGTAGCAGAGCCACTAAGGATGAGTTTTACATACCTCTTCCTGTTTATGTTGCTGGTACTGCTTTAATTCTGTCTAACGTAGCCACAAACGTATGTACCTCTTTCTTTCTGTCTTTCACACTTATAAATCTTCTTATAGTCTATGTAGCCAAACATAAAAAAGAGTTCCAATGCTAATTTCATCTCGCCGGGGAGAATTTCCAATAAGAGAACAATATCCCAGCAAGTATAGTGGGAGAATGTTGCCCGACTTCTCATTCAGAAAAGAGAGTTTCAATGCTAATTTCATCTCAGCCGGGAGCATTTCGAATAAGAGAACAATATCCCAGCAAATATACAGGTGGGAGAATGTTGCCCGGCTTCTCATTCAGACGTGAATGTCCCATTCAGATGTAAACGAGAGCACTTCTACTAAGGTATGCTTACTCTAGGTATGCCCTTTTGCCTCTTGAGACCAAATGTTCATTCAATTGTCAACCTAAACGTGAAGATGGCAGCTTGAAGAACCTTGAAGAAATACTGCAGAAACCAATGCTGCAGAAACCAATAATGAATATAAAACCAACTATCATAAACTCATAACCTGTACAATATAGAAGAATAATGATACAATGAAATGGTTGCGGAAACAGATACTGCAGAAACCAATAATGAATATAAAACCAACTATCATAAACTCATAACCTGTACAACATAGAAGAATAATGATACAATGAAATGGTTGCGGAAAGCATCGACTGAAAATAGTGGAACCCTTAACTGGGAAACCCTTAACTGTAAAACCCTTTCAACCGTGAAGCAACGCTGGTTGTCAGCAAAACCCCTTTATTTAGAGGCAAATATAACCATATAAGACAAAGAACAGTCGATTTTAAATAAAAACACAGAATCAACAATACCACTTGATAAATGAATATACATAAAAGCAAAAAACTTTCCAGATCTTTGTATTGCACAGTAAGCAAAAAAATGGATATAGCTTTGCCAAGCGTCCGTATGGCTTAACAACCCACTCAGGGTGAAACATTTTGAATATTCATAGATAGCCGAATCAAAACACCAATTCCTCATTAAAATTATAGCCAAAATCCTAAGTTCAACCTAGGGTCGAAACCGTTAACAACAAGAGCACTATAACATATAGTCCCTAAAGGAGGAGGATGTTAATGACCGAGACATTTATCTATAACTTAAGCAGAATCAGAACCTGGAAATGCTGGACCATTGGCGCATGAAGGGATGAAAACCCATTCTGTAATCTTGAACAAAGATGAAGGAAAGAAACGAAAACATCGGCCGGGTTGGGAATAAAAACCTGCATGAAACCAAGATTATTCGAAGGGTAAAAAGCATTGGGGATTCGACATACTAGAACATAAATTAACATTATAATTGAAGTTCTCAAGCTAAATGTTAAACTACACTCATATAATTACCTGTAAGCTGCCCAAATTGATTGTTGAGAACCCTAGTACTCTCCTCCAGCTGAAATTGGTAGATTCCCTGAAGTAGCAGTAGCCTTAAACGTAAACAGGAGCAGACTGGGGTTATAGAACAAAGCCAGAAGCAACTCAAACGCCCAAATCATATTTGGAGTCGTAACTGTGTAATAAGCTGAAGAACAGAAAACGAGAATCAGTCAAACCCCATGATGCCAAAGATTTCCAGCTTAAAACAACTCGCACTAGTTAAAAGCATTAGCCAAAATTTAGAGCACAGAGGTTAACCTGAGATGGGTTTGCTCAGCGAAGGAGTCAAGCTCCAGCGAATACAAAGGGTGCTGTAACAAAATCCGAGAAGCTCGAATGTGGAAGGGCGGTATGAGATTAGCACCAAACCCTCTTTTCTCTCTACACCGTTCAGATATGACACAAACCTCGAGCAGGGATCCACCTGGTGGACAAAAACAGTCCCGTCGTTTTAATTATGTAACCATTACCATATGAACCTTCATAATCCCAAAGGTACGCAAAAAGTTATTACACTCGAATGATACGTATAATCACTGGTTTATTATTTTGCCATGCCCTTTTGCCTCTTGAGACCAAATGTTCATTTAATTGTCAACCTAAACGTGAAGATGGCAGCTTGAAGAACCTTGAAGAAGAATGCTAGAGCATTGGAGCTATGAAAGCTGAGTTGGAGCTATGAAAGCCGAGAAGGATACAACTAGCGAGAAGGGGGTTAATAACTAAGAACCTACTGTGGAGAAGAATGTCGAGCCACGGCAAAGCATGCTAGCTATGAATTCTCAGAAGGCTACAACCCGCTACGGCAGAGGGTTACTTCTGGACTCAGCTTAGAAGAGCTTTTCCCTAAGGTAATGGAGCCGAGGAGGAGAAGAGGCATGGGCTCAGCCAACGTAGGTGCATGCATGTTGCCACGAAGCGATGGGCTGTTAGCTTGTCACCACGAAGCAATGTGCTGTCAACTAACCAAACTTTGGATAAAAAAAAAATTTCATATCTGAAAACTCGATAAAATGTTCAGGTCTGCAATATGACCAAACTTTGGATAATAAAAATTTTTCATATCTGAAAACTTTGGATATCTTACTTTTCCCAAACATGAATGTCTTGAAAACTGCGAAGCCCGCAATAAGACCCTCAACTTTGTTGTCCAATCAGAAATTACATAATAAATTTTATATTATTTTCTAATATTAAAACTTTGGTTAAAGTTGTGATGCACGTAAATATTTTTGGTCAAACAAAATATTAATACGCCGTCAACGCTCTATCGATCGCTATTAGTCCCAGGCAGGGACTAATAAATGCATATGTTAAAATGTGTTAAAATGTTTTCTCAAAAAAGCCTACACACGAGAAAAAAAATGGTGTTATTATGGGAGTGTTAATTAAATTGGAGGGTAGGAGATAATATAAAAAACTGTGTGCTGAAAAGTTAATTAGACCAAGGGTCAAGAATAATTTCTTACTCATAGCTATAGCTTTTTTTATTTTGAGTGAAAGTTGATATTAGAAAACAAAAATTCACTCACACATTTTTTGACATAGGGGAGGAGAGAGTAGTTTTTAATTAGTGTTGTTCACTTCATCCATTTTATTACAATATGAGAGTCCTTGTAAATATGTATATGAGTGATTATCTAATCATGTGGTAACTATAGGATTAGCTTTAGTATAAATAATTTTATGGAATTATTGGAAGCAAGTTTAATGTTTGCATAAATAATGAAGAAGTTATTGTGAGAAGTATGTATAACATCCCTACTCCACTTATAGAGGGAGAGTTTTAGATTGCCCTATAAAAAAGGCCAAGGGAAGTTCCTTTGAATATTGATCTCTTAGTTGATCTCTTAATGAGATTTTTGAGGTTTCAAAGGATCAAATTGCTTTTAATAAATTCAATAGCTAGAATATGGACAACAACCTTTAAATGGGATGGGGCATGTCTTAAAAAATGGCTCTATTTTTTTCTAGCCAAGTCCCCCATATGAAAATAAGTAGAAGAGGTTTATGGTGTACTTTTTGAGTCCCTATTAATAAGATTTTTAAACAAAGGTCTATGGAAAGGCCTTCCTTGGCGTATGACCATTTTTCATAAAGGCATATTTCGCTCCATATTGTGTGTCAAGGGACAACCAATGAAAAAATGATCCATTGTTTCTGAGCCAGATCAATAGAGTGATATGAATGGAAAATGACATCCACCCATGGTATTCATTCACCCATGATATTCTCCCATGGTATTGTAAGTGGCATCGACCCGTGGTATTCATATTCCCACGGTATTTATCCACTCATGGAACTTACCCATGGTATTCATTCACCCACCCATGGAATTTACCTGTGGTATTGTGACAAAAAAAAGGCTATAAGTAATAAGTAGCATTTTGTAAAAGATGATCCGAATAGAAAATCACATCCACCCATAGTATTCATCCACCCATAGTATCCATTCACCCATGGTATTGTAAGTGGCATCCAACATGGTATTAATCCACCCACAATATTTATCCAACCATGGAATTTACCCATGATAACGTAAGTGGCATCCACCCGTGGTATTCATTCACCTATGTTATTTTCCCATGGTATTGTAAGTGGCATCGACCCTTGGTATTCATCTTGTTATAGAAATATTTGGGCACTGCAATCCCAATCATATATGTCCATAAACCAAGGGCTTCTAAGTCCCTAAAAGTGTTGTTTCACACCCTAAAAGAGCAAGGTCAACTGATTACATCATCTCCCAGAAGTTCTCCATGGAAAACTGCTTAGAACTAGTCAAAACTGGACCATACGGACTGCTCAATGTTAAGGGTGCGATGCATCTCACCTGCCACATGCAAAAAGTGCGATGCATACTGAAAATCCCTTCTGTAGGGTGCGATGGGTGAGAGTAGACAAATGGCAGAGACAGTTTGCAAGGTGGATGATCATGGAATCTTCCAGAAACTTCTCCTGTGACACTTGCCTCTCTGAATTCGCCCAAGGATGAGTAAGAAATCATGAATCTCCAAGTGGAACCAAGAACTATCAGAGAGAGGACACTAATCAAAATCCCAGAAGTTGACTCACCCCTTGCAAACATCTATATATGGATCCCTCATCCTAGCGATCCAGAGGTTGGAATCTTGTATTTTGTAAGGAAGTGTTGTTGGTTTCTTTGTGGAACATCATAGTGTTGGGTGATCTAAGCTTTTCATGAGGTGAAGAAGGGCTTTCATGCTGGGAGGATGACACTCGGTCAGATCAGTGGGTTGTAATCCTCTCTTCTACTCTTTCTATCAATAAAGTTATTTGAGTTTTCCTCCACCTTTTTTATGTTTGAATTGATATATGCATTTGTGTGGTCAATATATATCTGGTCCTATGTTGTTTATGATTATATATCTCTGTGCTTTGATGGTATCATGTTGCTTTGACTTTACATATGCTCTTTGAAGCGGGACAAGCAAGGGAGGAGCGGCAAAGCTCTGTTAGAGGGGAGAGGAAACAGGAAAGGAGCCAAGCTAAAGACTGAGGTTGGTACTCTCTACTTCTCTCCCATCTACTTCTCATAAAGGAAAACACAAGTAACTTTAGTTTGTTTGTTTCTAAGATAGCTACCTGTCTTAGTGGGACTAGCAGCTCTAAATGGACACTAGATTTCCCGATAACAAAATGGCGACTCCACTGGGGAGCGAATAGCTTGTTTTCTTGTTTATATTTGTTTACTTTATAAACTACAAATTTAAGCCAGCTAGCCTTCGAACTGCATTTGCTATGCAAGTGCAAAGTAGATCAATGCTGCTTCAGTCCATCTTCGGGTTTTGTTTATAAACTGAACAATTGATTTGCAAACATCCTAATTGCCATGGTGGTGGCTCAAGTAACCTCATTAGATCAACCCCTATGATTTGTATTTACTGACTATCATTAGCTCGGCCTAAATCCCTGAACTAAGCTGCAAACTATGACAAAAAACCAAGTTAAAGTCTCATCCCTGGACCATTGCACCTTCTCCTCTTGGCAATTTGGATGCATCACACCTCCCGTGTGCAGCAGGTGAGATGCATCCCTATTTCCCTATGTTACAGGTGCGATGATCAGATAAGACTATTTTTGCCTCCATATTTTGGTTTTTTCTTCACTCTCTTCAGCTTTATTCAGGAGTTTTGCTGTCTGTAATCAGTATACCACTGTGGAAACTCTTTTCTTTTGCATTATTCAACCTCCGTTGTATAAAGAATTGTGAATGTTTTTATGTATTGTTCGCCATTTACAGTTCTCCTTTACAAAGAAGTAGCTTAATCAAACTATCGTCTTCTGCTTTGGAAGTGTCGAAAGTGTTGTTTTCAGTCAAAGAAAAGAATCCTACTCTTCTTGATGGTCAATTACACTGTTACTCTTGTATTTGATTTGAATTAATAGTATTTCAAGTGTCAAAGCAGTTTTCAATTCAAAATCGCAAAGTGTCGTCATTGTTTTCCTTTCGTCTTTTGAAAAGAAAATTGTTAGTACTGTCGCTTTGAAAAGATAATTCAGATTTGTACTTAGCATTCTTTTTGTCATTCACACATTAAGGAAGCGGAAAACAAATACATGCATGTGCATTTGCATTTATACTGCTTGTTGATTTTGATTTAGGACAGTGCATCTAGTGTGTGCTCTCTACTCTATGTTGAAAGAATCTCGCTTCTCTTTCCTTAGTAGCTAGGATTTTCATTGCAAAAAGAAGAATAAATGACTGTTTATCATTTTAGATTACATTTTAGGAATTGTATATCTACATCATGCAATGAACCTTAAAGGCAAACTTCTTAAGAAAGATCAACTATAAAATAAATTCAATGAACATAAAAAATCTTTGGAATCTAACGCACAACATTTAGAAGTCTAGGCTAGAGACGTATTCCAGCATCGTAAAGCCTGGTAACTATCGCTTTCATCGTAGGTTGGGTGATTCCTCCTCTTTGAGATGACAAGTGCCAGTACGGACTTGTGCTCCACGTACCGTCGATATATATTAGGAGACCACAATAGGCTATATCCTTTATCCTTAGGAAGTAGTGTCTGCCGCCTATCGATCACAATGCACTGAACACAGCATTTGGGAAGATTGACTGCCGTACCGTAAAAGTATTTGCAGTTTTGTGATTGGTTTGGTAATCCCTCTGTCTAGATTTCCAAGTAGTCTCTTTCATTCCTTTTTAGACTCCTTAAAGGAAAAGGTCCATTTGAGCACTTGTCACTTCAGGCTCATTAAAAATCGAAGGCGACTAGAGTCATCTTTAGCTTTTTCTCGACTCTTAAAAAGTGAAAAAGCAAGTTGTGTCAAATTGTCATAAAATTTATTTTAATTGGAATAACGTCAATGTTCCCTCGTTGATCTTAGGTTGAGAAAATGGAGTCCACCAACCAAGGATTTCCCCCTGGGGGAAATCCTAGTCCTTTGAAATCCTAGTCCTTTCTCCTCTTGGGGAGATGTTGGTGCACCTCATATTTCCACATTGTCCCTTCCAAGACTGACAATCGGCTTGCTAGTATGGCTCTTCTCGATCTCTGTCATTCAAAGCACTGTGATTCCTGAGCAATCAAATCAGCAACTAGATGATACTAGAGTTACCCCCAACCTTCTACTTCGTTGGTTTCTTCCTCTCCTTCTTCCTCTTCACTTGGTGAAGCTGGTAAAACTAAAAACCAAGTAACTGAGAAGAAGAAGAAAGGGAAGGAGAAGAAGAAGAAGGAGCCGAAGGCAAAAAGGGGAAACCATACATCGTCTAGCAAAAATCCGCACACTGCACCATCCAAGCCTAAATATCCATGTGTCATTTGCAAAGGAGACCAATATCATTGAGATTGTCCTTGAATCCCACGGATCTTAAGGGACTGGTCTCCCTGCTTGCACAATCCGGTGTCCTCAACCTCTGGCGATCATGTTGATAGTACACTGTCAACTAGTGAAAACGAAGTCACTGGACAGAAAGGAAAATATAAAATTCCTTGTAGACTATGTGAAGGAGATCATGCCATCCACTGCTATCCCTTCCTAGATGAAGCTAAAAGAGTCTTGGATAACCGTCCTGCTTCATCGCTACAGCTTCCTCCTAGATACATGAAACTCTTGCCGAGTCCATCGCTAGTTGAAAATCCGACTGACACACCTTTGTGGTTGGTCGAAGCATCTATCATTGAAGATAAACCGTCTGAGTCCAAACCGGACCAAATTCAATAGGTCGAGACGGCAGTCGACCCAGTCTTGTCTTCAGAAGGTCCATCTTCAGATGATACAGTCACCGAAGAGAATGAGAACGACACCGTTCAAATTCTTTTCGTAAACACAGACTTTGATGAACATGGGGGCAATCTATCCGTTCCTTTACCGCAGGAAGGAAGTTCATCAGAGTCGTATCCAGTCGTTTATTCGATCCCACCTCTAAGAAACCTAGTTGTTTCCTTCGATTGGAACCTACTAGGCAGACCCCGTCTACTGTCTAATGTACCATTCTGAATCATTATACATGCTTACAGAATGGTCATGGTCGGTACTATCATATATGAAGGGGCTTCTGTGATTATCCTTTCCTCAACTGCTTGGAAAGTGCTTGGTTCGCCATTGCTTTTGCCTAAGATGAGAAATCTGACAGGCTTTGACAAAGGAACCAGTCGACCGTTAGGGATCCTTCCAAATTTTCCTATAACTTTGAGAGGGAAAACCTTTTATCTGAATGCAATGGTAGTCCAAGGACCTTTAGATTACAATATACTCCTTAGGCGTGATTACATTTATAGCATGGGAGCCATTGTCTCCTCGCTCTTTCGAGTGATGTGTTTTCCGCATGAAGGCAGAGTGGTCGAGCTCGTAGGCCATCTTTCATTCCTCGGCTCACACATAGCTAATAGTCAAATGCCATCCCTAACTGGTCTTTTTACGCAAAGAATGTCTCATCAGTATCCAGTTCGTCCACCTGATGAGCGCAAGTGATTCGGTGATTGTGACTGAAACCTAAGGGGCATGCACCCTGGTCTGCTTCGGCAGGAAAATTTTAGGTATAGGGTAGACTTCCACGGAGAATATATGACTAGTTTGACACACCCATCTGTTTAGGAAAATGGGATTAGACTGGAATAAGATTCCCTCATCAAAGTTATGTGAGTGGAGGCAATTACGCCGTTCACCTTTGTCTATTTCGATAGACATCGCCAAGGAAGTTTTTTGTCTGTAATGCAGATGGGATAATCTTGCAAATGCGAGAACTTTCATATGGTAACATGGAAACTCTACTTCGCTATACCTGGGGGCATGCAAACATTTTTGCACGTAAGTGAAAAGTGACCAGTGTAACGCTAACTCCATTGTTTCTGCTAACTTCAACTGCTTAGGTTAGGTGATTGGTCGAATTGACCGTTCACCTTTGAAGGGGCCAAATGGCACCGATAAAGTAAAGGAAGAGTTTTCCTACCTAACCTCGGTAGTTAATTAAACCCTAGGACAGTAGTTGGTCATTCCTAGCTTACATGCGAAAGGTAGCGGAGCAAAGTTTCGAATGGGACCAGCTCCCTAAAAAATGAACCTATCAATGAGACATCCTTATTATATGACTGGCACGAGCAGTTTTACGCAAAGCTCAAGCTTGTTAAAAATTAAACCTAAGCAATGAGCATATGTTCCACCAGAGTTTAAGCTCATTAAAAAATGAACCCACCTTTGGTAAATAACCATTGCGAACGCATTATCATCAGCTTTTGAGCCTTGGTCATGTTCTTACCATCACCTCCACTCTATTTTTAGCCGATCATATGCCTCCATTTGATTTTTTACCCCTTTTGAGGAACAAATGCAACGAGTGATTCTATTATCCATCTTCTTTACACTGCCGTGATTGGAAAGTTCCAAATCTTACCTGGAACCAGCTGCTACCTGAAAATTTCACTCGTTCCTCAAAAAATGAGTCTCCTTTAAGCTCTTTTCATTTGACTCATAAAATATGAAAAGATTGCCGAGAAATTGGCCTCTCCAGCTCGTTAAAACTATCGAAAGTTCTATCCCTCCTCTAGATTTTAATCTTTTTGGACCCGAGGGATTATTACACAAAAAGATCGAGCGCTTGTCTTGTTTGGCTCGTTAAAAATATCAAAAATTCATCCATTTCATATTATTTTATACTTTTTCGGACTTAAGGGATTATATGACGAAAAAGGATTACTGGAGTTTCCTTTCCGTCCCTTTTCAGACTCTCTAAAATTGAAAAATGACCAAGTTATCTTTGTCATTAAACTTGTTAAAACCAATAGCGACAAACTTGTCCATGCAGACAAGAACGAGTTTCACTGTCACTAGGCTCGTTAAAACATAGCGACGGGTTTGCCCTAAGGGTAAATTATAGAACAAGCATATGTTATCCTCCTCAAGCTTGAAAAAAATAAAGAGGTAATTGGTCAACAATGACTAGGGAAAAATTGGGAAGAAAACTTGAAGAAACTTTATTGGTAGCAAGTCACTCTTGAACATGAAACTTTCACTCCATCACCATGATTGAGTTGGGTTGGGTTATTTCGTTCACCGGTCATATTACCATTGGTCCATCGTACCATCCATTTTTGGGGTTAATGCTACCAATCCATTTTAGTGTCGCTGATATGTTCAAGAGAAGTCACTCAGAGAATTCGTCAACCCAACTTGTGTCTCATCCGCTGCAATACCTTCACGCTTCATTATTCATGACTGCCACCCTGAACCCTATATCATCAGATCGTTTTCACCTCCACAAAATCATTTGCTTCATTCCATGTCGTAGATGTGGGATTCATTAATGCCCTCCTACGACGGGTCACTTCTTCTCGACATCAACTCATTATCCAAGAAGTTGATCTAGGAACAACCCTTTCAGTACTTTGAAGCTTGCATGCCTCAATGGCAAGTTTCTCACTTTTGGCGATTGGTTTACATCAATGGCCTTTGACTGAAAGATTTTGCATGGTGTTCGACGCCAAGTTCCATTTTCACACCACGTGAATTGTACTGTCGTACCTTGAGGGTCATCATCATTATTGGTGATTCCTCTCGCGCCTGTTAATAGCTTACACCATTGGTTGGTAATCAGGCGATGTCTTTCCATGTTCGACTCCACAACATCTTTTCACATGGATCGACTTGTACTTCGGGTGAAGATTGAATGAGTTTGAAGACCTCGGATCTAGTTTCATCCATCCGAGCTGTGATATATTCAGGAAAATAAAGACATCAAATGTGCATCATTGCTGCATAGATAATCATCCAAGCCAAAGGATGATGGCTCTACCAGAATCATCATTCTGCCAAATAGGCGGTTGTCTGTCCTATGTACATTAGAACGAATTTATAAAGCTGAGCATGGGAATGCCCACCTCAGCTAGATCATGAAAATATTATGAAGATAATGTATTATATTGTATCTTATTACAGGTCGCCTTCCAGTTC
>APFE031128217.1:62447-98560 GCA_000404065.3 Pinus taeda | reverse complement strand
TTCCTATCAATAAAGAATATTGGAGTTTCCCTCCACATTCTTGTATGTTTGAGTTGATATATGCATTTGTGTGGTCAATATATATCTGGTCCTATATTGTTTATGATTGTAGATCTCTGTGCTTTGATGATATCATGCTGCTTTGACTTTATAGGTGCTCTTTGAAGCGAGACAAGAAAGGGAGGAGTGATAAAGATCTGCGAGAGGGGAGAGGAAACAGGCAAGGAGCCAAGCTAAAGACTGAGGTTAGTACTCGCTGCTTCTCTCCCATCTACTTCTCATAAAGGAAAACACAAGTAACTTTAGTTTGTTTGTTTCTAAGATAGCTACCCGTCTTAGTGGGACTAGCAGCTTTGAATGGACATTATATTTCCCGATAACACATCCTCCCACGATATTTATCCACTCATGGAATTTACCCATGGTATTAATTCACCCATGGTATTTATCCACCCATGGAATTTACCTATGGTATTGTGACCAAAAAATGCTATAAGTAAGAATTTTCATTTTGTAAAATGAGAGATTGTCCACCACAATGTAGTTTTACATTCGTTCTCTATTTGAATAAAAAGTTTCTTGGTGGTTTTTTTTAATCATGTGTTCACCTATTTTCTTCTATCATTTCAATTTTTCAGATTTTGGGGGCCTCCCCCCCAAGATCCACTTCGTTCTTTTTATATCTTGGGGGCCTCCCCCTAAGATTTGGATCAGTGTTTTCTGAGCAGGTTATGGCTCTATGGAAAGGAGGGTTTGATGCATATTTTAGTCTCAATGTTTTGCAACAATCTTCAACAAAATTTATGTATGTGCTACAACCTCCACATAGCACTTTCTTGGGAAAAGCAGGAAGATTTGTTTGTTTGTTTTTTTTTTTTTCAAATTTTTACAAGAATTTTTTGGGTGGTGAGTTTACAAATCAGATATGAAACTTTTGGTGAAAAATTTACAAAAAAATAACATATCTGGATTCATTGAAAAAAATTACCCAAATTAAAAAAAATACATTGAATCGAAGTCCGAATGAGGGAGATGTTGTTGATTAAAACAGTTATGTTGCAGAAATGTTTCTAACAACAATTTGTGGATGGTGACTCTCCTATCATTTTTTGCCGTTTTTGTGCAGAATTTCAGAAAAATGATTGTAGATATGAGTTTCTTTCGAAAAATCACCCAATTTCAAAAAAACAAATTGGTCGAATTGGAGTTCGGACAAGGGAGATATCGCTGATTTAAAATCAACTATTTTTTTTCAGAACTTTTGTGACGATAGGATAATTGCAGCGCAAATTTGAGTTTCCAGAGTGTCTCAGGTAGGGATTTCAAGCACATGAGAAGATGCATAATGATCATTCCATTTCCAAAAACAGGGTATAATAAAGATTTCGAGTTATATTAACCGAGTTATGCCCATTTTAAATCTGTAGCCACATTCAGAGTAGGTTCCCTTTGGAGATGTGCCCTCCCACCCCACTTTTGTAGGCACCTGCTTCACATTCATCCGTTTCGGCATAGTAGCATATGGCTTGGGTTATTTGGAGACGTGCCCTCCCCCTTAGGCTATGTAGGCAATTGTTACTTCATCAACAGTCAGCATCACGGTTATGGGTCAACCACACAAAATCCTTGTCATTAAAGTCCATTTGCTAGGCTGCACACTGTTATTATCATAGTTGGTCACAAGCATTACAGGGTATCTCTATCATCAAATCTTCG
This sequence comes from Pinus taeda, assembly GCA_000404065.3. Classification (NCBI taxonomy): domain Eukaryota; kingdom Viridiplantae; phylum Streptophyta; class Pinopsida; order Pinales; family Pinaceae; genus Pinus; species Pinus taeda. Next base: position 96,844 of record APFE031128217.1, on the reverse strand, counting down.
TTTTCATGATTATGGGTTATCAAAAAACACACACTTTATCAAAGCCCATTTGCTATGCCGCACACTGTCATTATCAATGTTGGTCACAAGCATTACAGGGTATCTCTATTCTCGGATCTTTGTTCATCACAATTATGGGTTAACCACACAAAACCCTTCTCTTCAGTGGCTCTTTATATTCAACAAAGACTTCTTAAGAGGGAACTTCATGCAATGGAGACCATTGCTTCTTAAGGAGGGAGGAATGATTTGAATAAAAAATGACATCCACCCATGGTATTTATCCACCCATAGTATCCATTCACCCATGGAATTTACCCATGGTATTGTAAGTGGCATTCACCCATGGTATTTTCCCATGGTATTGTAAGTGGAACCAATCCTGGTATTCATCCTCCCATGGTATTTATCCACTCATGGAATTTACCCATGGTATTTATTCACCCATGGTATTTACCCACCCATGGAATTTACCTATGGTATTGTGACAAAAAAAGGCTATAAGTAATAAGTCTCATTTTCTAAAATTAGAGATTGTCCAACACAATATAATTTTTACAATTATTCTTTATTTGAATAAAAAGTTTTTTGGTGGTTTTTTTTATCTTGTGTTCTCCCATTTTCTTCTAGCATTTCAATTTTTCAGATCATGGTGGCCTACCCCCCAAAACCCATTTCATTTTTTTTTTTCAGAACTTGAGGGCTCCCCCTAAGATCCGGATCACAAAGGGGGCAAATACTAGGTTTATTAAAATATATTTTTGGAGTTGTATTTCTCCTTTCTCTCACCATGGGGGCTTAATAATTCCGTTTCCCTATGCCAAGGAAATAAATATGAATTTCAAAGAGTATCCTCCATGTGGATTGGGGGTCCAAATCAATTGTTTTTCACTCTCTAACAAGATTACATTGGAATATTTCAATCCCCAAACATACTATTCTTGGGCTTTTGTTGAGGCTCCTTCTAGATGTATATCATTAGAATAAAACCACTTTTGTTGTTGACAAGGCAAGTTATGGATAACGATGTGATTAAGTGTGAATAATTATTCATCATTTAAAAATTGTATTAGTGGATCAAGAAGCAAGTGCTAGTTTTGGCACCCTATCCAAGGATCATTTCCCAATATATGAGGTCATATGAGACAAAAATATTTTGTAATGGATTTCCATATGATGGATCCATTGGAGAGAAATTTTTGGAGAGATTTCATCCGATTCAAAGTAATTGGATCAAACATCCCCAATTTCTTTTTGGGGATATTTGATCATCATACATTTGGATTATATCCAAAAGTAGATTGTAGCACGGTTGCCTTGTTGAAATATCCTTTTGAAGTACATACATCCTTCTAAGGAGATGCCTTTAAAAGACGTGTCTAAATAGTAATAATTTTCTTTATCCCCGAGATAGTATTTATAATTTTTCCATGGGTTGCAATTTGATAAGAATATTTAGAGTTTTCGTCTCTTGCTTGAATCCATAGGGCTTTGCTTTTCATCATCCACTACAAGAAAAATACCTTCTAGGGAGGTTTTTGTGAAAGACCCTATAAAAATAACCCAAAAATCCGTTTTCAACAAAGGTCACTAGCAGAGGTGAGCGAGTAGATGTTTTTTGAACGATGCGTCTACAATATACAAACACACTAATGCTTTACTATCCATACAAGCACCAGCGTCACATAGAACATGGTGCACCATGGAAAAATTATTTTTATAAAATAAAAAAACATGGTGCACTAAATGACACAACGCACCAATACTTGAATAATCGATAACGCTAAAAAAATGTTTGCTTTAAAAATTGTCAGTGCTATATACACCTGCAACACTGGTGCCCTTTATGTGGTAAAATACATCGATGCATACCAAGAAGGAGCACCGCTATAGTTTTTAAATTTAAAAAAAATGTGGTGCTATTTTCCAATAGTGCACTGGTGTAGTACACGTACGAAAATGCCTCGGGGCATCTTCTAAAGAGCATTGCTAGGTTGTTTTAATTTTTTTTAAAAGAGTGGTGCTATAGTCAAACAAAGCACTGGTGCGGTACCTATACTTGAACATCCTAGGGCGTCCTAACAAAAAAATTACTATAGATTTTTTAATTTGGAAAAAAAAACGTGGTGCTCACGGATATCTTCCAAAGTGGCGCGATTATTATAACGCACTAGAGGAGGGATAAATAAAAAACACCCTCCCGGCTATAATTTTCATTTTTACAATCTACAGTGTTGGAGAGATCTGAAGCACCGGTGCCACTCTTACCTCATGCAAGTGCCCTGACTTTGGTGCTTCTATTGCTCACTATTCTTTTGTACCATGCTCATTGCCTGACTTTCCATTTTTTTTCAAACTGTGGTAAAATTTGTTTTTCTTCATTATGTGTCAACAATGCCTCCTCAATGACCAAATGTCTAGGTAATGTCTATGTCTCTCTCTAATTTATTTTTTTTGCAAATCATAATTGCAGATTAGCTTAAAATTTCCATTGTTTTTGAAAAAAAATTCCCTACGCGGTGCACTCGATTTGTTTGCCTTGCACCGAAAGTGGTGCACCCTGTAAATTTACAGGGCACACCATAGTTCGATGTGTGAACATAATGCACCATTATTGTTGTGGTGCGTTTCATAAATGTAAACACACCGGAAAAGCTAAAAATTGTACATCGTTGCATTACGCCCAATGCATTAATATTTACCAAACACACCATAAAAATAATATTTAAAAATATAGCTATAGATCAATGTGTTTGATAACCTAAATGTTTCATCTCGATGCAAAAAGGTTATATGTGCGCACTGGTGCATAAGTGTGATGTGCTGCAATGAAAATTTAAATTTATGAACCAATAGTAATGCATCATACGTATGTGCGCGCTGATTTCGGTGTGGTTGTATTTTACAGTGCACCAGAGCCGGTGCATGATTGTGCTTTGGGCGCATCGATGTTTTTTGTTTTGTTTTTAATTGAATTTTATGTTTCCATATTTATAAATACATTTTTCATTTAATAATTTTTTTTTTGTATTTATGTATGAGGTTGATATATTTTATATGTCAATCATGTGGCATAGATCTCAGCAGAGAAAGCAATAACAAGAGCAGGAGCAAATGGTGGACCCATATAATATGGTCGAACCATGGGAGGCCAACGAGAGGGAGAGGGATTTATACCCTCACCCTATTACTACAGTGAATTAAGTACTCTTAAGGGATGTAGGTCTCCTCAAGTACCATGAGGAGGCTACATCCCTGAAGGTGCACTTTGTCTTATTGGCACATCTGATCCACTAATGGAGTGCCCAAGAGCAGGGTTTCCATGTTTCTCTTAGGGCATGGTATAGGCCCTCTGAGGATGACATATACTTTATCACTATTCTATCTAGGAGGGGAGGATTTTCCCTAGTTTCTTGATTTCCCCCATGGGGTTCAATTGAGACTCAACTTGCCTACACTCAGAGATGTGTCAAGCCTCATGCAGTATGTCCAGCTGATTTTTAGGTGCGTGGTGGATATCTACAGTTTTTTTCTTTTATTTCATTGGAGGTTGGGTTCCTCTCATTATTATTCACCACCATCGCACACTCCAGAAGTGATGGGGAGTGTATTTGTTTCCCTCTTTTATATTATGTTGATTCTATGATTCAGGTGCCACATTGTATCATATGGTCTTCCATTTTTTTGACGCAGTACTATATGCCTTTATATATATGTCAAGCATTGAGACATGAGAGGGTGACCTTCCCTTTCACTTCAAATATTTTTTGTTTATTTTTTGAGAGATTTCCAGAGATGAGGCCTAAATTTGACTATTTCCCTTCTAACATGATGGTTGAGGTTCGGATGCACATGTGGGGGTAGATGATGTCCAAGAGGGGCCTGCCAGAGTATTGGGCCACGATTTCCACCAAGGCATTGGCACCACTAGTTAGTGAGGATGACCATGTGTTTGTCGTGTTGGCATTTTCGTACGTGGGGATTGATTGGAGACAGTGTCCCAACATCTTCTTCACACTAGTTGAGCCTACATATCATAGAGGTAATATTAGTGTTTTCTTTAAATTATTCTAGTTTCATTTTATTTTTTTAATTAATTATAATAAAATTTGTTCTAGCACATCCTTTAACTTGTTTTATTAATTTTTTTAGTGAAATTGTTTAATTATTATTGTGTACTATATATTTTATAAACATCGACACATTCGATGGGGACATGCCTCCTCCCCCACTTGGCAAAAACTTCTAAAGATGGAAATGTGTCACCTCCAGGAAACTAATAATGGATCCCTACTTCCTAGGGATGCTTTTCCTCTTATCTTCTTGCTTTTCAGGAAAACTTCCATGCACTTCTCGGAAAGATTGCGTAGTTCTAGGAAGGGCTGAGCAGCTCTCTAGTTCATGCACTGAACAGTTTCTGGGCATAGTATGTTCTATACAATTTATGCATTGAGTGGCTTTGGGTTGCCTCTCCAGCTTTACGCAATTTCCCATCTGAAGGAAAATTATTAGCTGCGTCTGTGTAGTTCTGGAGTTGAAACTCACTGCTAAGTTGATCTGTGTAATTCTTGAGATCAAGGCTCACTGCTGGGATGCACTACGCAATTCCTGAGAGAAAGGTTGGCTTCCCTCTAGGATTGCACAATTTGCTAAGGAAGTGCAAGAACCAAATGCAACCAAGTCACGGGGGGTCAGCTTGTGGTGAGAGGACAAAGCAAGTAAGTGACCACAAGCTGTAAAGTGAAAGATAAATTCAAATGAAAACACAAGTACTTGAGCAGTGCAAGACAAACTACTAAGGTTTAAGGACGGAGGCTACAAAATGAAGTGAAGGAAAAAATTTGGAGGGTTGTTGTAGCTGTTACAACATTAGAGAAACTCTGGTAGAACTCCAGCTCTTTGTATGTACATTGTCTCATGTAAAGCAAGTCTAACTCCTCCAGAAGTATTGTTCGATTTTTTGATCGTCATGATTTCTTCACTAGCTTGAGTTAAATATGTAGTCCTTGCCATTCTCTTGATCAGTTAGCACGCATACCAAGCCAAGTCAACTGAGTTGTTTTGATTGGGGATGAGGGTTTTATTGATGCACAAGTAATATAGTCTGTCAGAGTTTAAGTTTCATCGTGGGTGTTGCCCCACTGCCAGTAGGCCTGAATAGTACCCTGACGGAGTCACTTCAAGAACACAAGCATTGCTTTGCTTCCAGTGAGCCTGGATAGTATCTTGATGGAGTTACTTGCTTCACCTCCTTGCACAAGAAGCCTTTCTCTTCTTTCACCTTTATTTATTATTATTTTTTTCATCTTTCATTTTTCAGAGAAGTGTGCATAAACACTTATTTATTTCATGAGGTGGAAGAGAGATCCCGACTTATTGAGAGCAGAAGAGGTTGTCCTTTCAAAGAAGTATGTTATATATACCTATGACATACTTGTTAAGGTTTTCCCCCTCACCTTACTCTATATGACTGAGTTGACAAGGGTTGACTGAATATAAAAAAATCAATTAGAGTAGGCGTGCTAGTTAAAAGTGCAAGTGTTGTTTTTTCAACAAGACTCACTCTAAACATAGCGTATTTTCCGTCAGGGTATCATTGACTGAAAGAATGCAATATCTTCATAAAGAGAGGGGATAACAAATAACCAAATTTTGATAGCTGTACAAGTCCTCTTTTACTTCGCCCTGTTTGTCTCATGAGTTAAACACGGTTTCATGGGAAGCTAAACCTATTGGTGCAAAGCAAACAAGAAAAGGACAAAAGAAAATAAAAGAAAAAACAAGAAAGCAAAGAAAATAAGAAAAAAAAGAAAACGAGAAAGAAAACATTACTCCTACTGCTAAGCTAAACAATGCATGGGTCTACTCACGTAAAGTGATACTTCGAATGCATCAACCGGTACATTGGTTGAACCATGTTGGTGAAGGCATAGTCGACAAGAAATATATTCAAGTAAACCAACATGCGAGAAAGATAAAACAATTAAAGCTAACATGCTCGAAGTTTAAATGTGTCCACAGAAAAGAAAAAAGTGAAAATGCATGACAAACACTCTGCGAACGTACCATGGTGTGGAAACACACTGTGTGCAGATGATAAGAATGTACACTCTTTTGATTCAGATAGACGAGAAAATAAGTAGAAAGAAGAAAACTTTTGTTTAGCAACATGACTTGCTACATATGACTCCTCGAATGCATGAGAAATAATATCGCGTGATTCTGGTGGAGGAAATGAAATGCACGGATCAGATTGATTTTCACTGCAAACAGGAGAGCGATGAGGAGCTTAGGCGTTTCAAAAGATTTATATTCGGGAGTGGAACTGACCTCAAGACTGCGAGAGCCTGACATAACCATTAGCTCAGGCTGAAGTGCCTTGACAACTTGAGGGGTTTCCACTTCATCAGCTGGTCTATCATCAAAGACTGGTGGCTTGGAAAGATCAATAGAAAGTGAATCAACATCGTGATCAAATGAGTGAGTAAAGGGATCACGACAACCATGATAAGAAAATTTGAGACGTACATCGACATCCTCACAATCTAACGAATCATAAAGAGGGGTTAATGAGAAACATAAATTTTTACCCTTTGACTTTTCAGAAAGAAAATATGATAGAGTGGGTGGATTTGGAAAGAAAGGTTTGTCCTCTCTGCAATCAAATGATGGACTGAGATCTTATGTGTCTTGTGAATGATTAGAAGTGGGAACATCTAGGAATGAATTATCACAAGACAAATCAGAAATGGAAGAATCACAAAAGATGTTAGGAAAAAGCGGATGAGGTGCGGACGAAAGGAGTTCATCCTTCACTATAGGTTCTTCTTCAGATTCCCACACATACTCATAAAAATTGACAGTGCAGGTTGACTTTTCAAAACCAATTCCATCCACAACTTGATCCTTGTGAACATCACATGCAAATTCCGGAATGGATGAACACAAGACACCAAAATATGGAGGATCAACAGAATGAGAGGATTGAGGTTGAGAAAATGAGTTCACATGACAACCAACATGCTTGCAATCCAAATCTTCGTAGATATCTAGAGTAGGTGGGGTGGGAGGGTGTGATAGTTAAACATATGGGTTCGAAACTTCTCCCACCTCGTCCTGCGAAGCTAGAGTTGTTTGATAAGAAGGGGATAGAGGGTCACCTGTGATAGTAACCTTGTTTGTCTTAGACTTGGAAGCTCTAACACTAAGGTATGTTGGGAGGGGTTTGAATGGTTCTAACTCGTGACGATTTTCAGATATATGAAGAATATGTTAGTGTCAGTCTTTACAACCTTCCTCTAGTGATCAAACATGCTCTTACAAAGTGATTTTAAGGTGTCAAGGTAAAATTTTGTCATTTCAGTGGGTCTTCAAGCAAAATTTGGTCACTAGGCATTAGGTCTAGGGTTTGATTTTTACCCTTGTCAAAGTTGTCCAAATGTCGGTCCATATCACCTTTCAGCTAAGTGTACCATCATTCAGAGAGTTTTCATTATCCTGTCAGGTCCCATTGGGTCATTTTACACCTTGTTCATGCTTCAGTTGCGCCTAGGTAAAGTCATTTCCCTCTCCTAGGGTTTTGAAGGCAATTTCTCTTGGGCGGTCAAATCATTGGCAAAACTGGTATCTTGATGTTCATACACATTCCCCTATCCTTAAATTACCTTATCAATCACTTCCCATCACTGAGATCCCCCAAATTCCTCATTTTCGCACAAACCCTAGTTTCTTGCTACAACTTAGCAATTTTCTAGGTTGGACCTGTGTTTTTCCCTTTTGGACCCCTTCCCCTCACTCAATTTCAGATATTCCACTTTCCCCTACTTTCTAACATCCCTCCACACTTCAAAAAATTTCCTCAATAATTTAGAAGCTCCCTATCCCCTTCATTTCGCTTCATTTCGACAAATCTCTTGTTCCACACATCGGGGTAGGTTTCACTCAAATGATGTTTCTGAGCAAGGAAAGATGAATTTGGGAAAAATGAGAGCGGTTTTTGTCCAAAACATGCCACGGAAAAAAAACCTCTTTCACTTTTTACACAGATGTCATGGTTTTGGAGAAATCTAAAAAATATAGTTGCCTCGGGAGAATTGATGCACCTCTGAAGTGACCTTGGGAAAATCAACGTTTCGCCTAGTTCAGTTGGCCAAATGACTTTCTTGATGTGTCAAATGATAAATAGACACCAAGATCTTTCCAATTAGCTATCATGAGCTCAATTTGGAGTTGAGGAAGGCATTCAAAAGTTTACTGTAACAACACTCTGCCTTGAGGCAGCCTCACTGGGCACATTTTTACTAGTCTTGGGAGATTTGATTTTTGATAGTGCAAATGAACTCAAAATTGAAAACTTCCAATTGTGTTGGAAATTAGATTCAAATAAATTTCCAACGAGCTATCCTGCGCCCAATTTGGACACCGGGAAGGCCTCCAACAGTCTCCTGCAAAAACCGCTACGCACAGGCTATATGCGCCGAGCCTCAAGCCCAGTACGCCGCGCCACTTCCCTGTGCGCCGCGCACTGGCGCGACGCTAAAAATCTAGAGCTCCAAATGAGGAATGGCTTGTAGTTTTGGATTCAGTATGAAAAATCATGACCACTGGTGCTCGGACAAGAAATTTTGAGCATTTTTGGGGCATTTTGGGTCACATGACAAAATTTTGGGCGAAAAACAGGGATTTTCTCCCTTTGCGTCGCGCACCCTGTGCGGCGCTAAACTTCTAGCACTCCAATAGAGAAAAGTTTTGCATTTTTGGATTCAGCATCGAAAAATACATCTACTGGTGTCCGGACTAGAAATTTTGATAAGTTTTGGGTCTCCTAAAAGTAAAAGAACACCAAAAAATGGCCTTTATGCCACTTTTTGGACACACATAAAGCAGTCTTGGGAGAATGAATATTTGGAGGGAAAAATGAGCTTCAAATTAAGAAATTCAAGTGGGGTTAGAAGGTAGACAGGCCAAGATTTCCAACAAGCCCACTTGGGCACATTTTGGACACCTGGAAGTGCCCCAAAACAAGCCCCAAAGTAGCGCGACGCACAAAGAAAATGGCGCACAGAGGAAAAATTGCCAATTTGCTTCCGTTTCGTGAAATTTCGGTTCGTGACTTCTCCAAGTGGGCCCGCTCATCTACACTTCGGTTTTTTGGCACCAAAGGCGGCATTTAAAATGTTTTTTTTGCAGATTGGCTTCTATCCAAGTGGCGAAGGAAGGCAAACGGTCACCCCAAAGCCAAATGTCATATTCGCAGTGTTGCACCTGTAGCTGATGGTTGGCTCTCCATCTCCATTTCGAAATGATTTGAGTAACTTCCCAACCCCTGGGCGTTCTATCTCTTCCTCACACATTCTATATATTGTATGCAAGTTATTTGCAACGGGTTGGTTGGCTGGTAACTTCTGGGAGACTGTGGGAAAGAAACTTTGTTTCTGCATTGTATATTTTTACAGAGAATTAATGAAAGGTAGCAGCTCTGTTTCATGAGATTCCCATGGTTGTGAGTGTAGCAAGTGTTTCTCTTATGTTTCATATGTATCTCGTTATGTTTTGTATTTCATTTCACACTCATTTCTAGTGAAATTTTTGGAGTGAGATCAGGTAGAATTCAATTCTATTACTCTACCTGTGGGAAAATTTCATATGCAGTGTTTCATTCTTCTGTTGAAAAGGATTCATGTTGTCCATGCCCTTTTCACCTTTTTAATCAATCTCTCCATTTCTTTGTTATGTTCCATAGTTTCATTTCTTATTCATTTCTGGTGAAATTTTTCGAGTGAGATCAGGTAGAATTCAATTTTATTGCTCTACCTGTGGGAAAATTTCATGTACAGTGTTTCATTCTTTTGTTGAAAAGGATTCATGTCGCCCATGCCCTTTTCACCTTCTTAATCAATCTTTCCATTCCGCCATATTTTAAAACTAAATTGCTATGCTTTCAGCCTACCTTGCCTCACGAAATAATCTATGCCTTCATGTTAAGTTCTCTGTTCATTGAAGTCCAGTGGTCCCATAACATCCCAGAAACACAGTCATTCATAAAAATCACTCCTTATTTTCATTTCCACTTACTAGCCTAAGATAAATAGTTTGATTGAAAGTCATCTCAGTCCTTTTCGTTCATCAACTCACTGAGTGTGACTCGGAGAGAGTCCTCTCATGTTCTGGTAGGGCTAGCTACCAGACTGAGCTTTGTGGTTACCCTGAATTTTGCCTTCCTTCAGCCTGAGGCGGATTTAGGTGCTAACATAATATACTGAAACCGTTCCTTGAGAAATTTCCAATGAATTTCATCTTTAGGGATTTGAAAAGTAAGATTCAAGAAGCACAACCAAAATTGCGTAAGAGATTCATCAGGTGCTTTCCATAATTTCATAATTTTTTTGTTGAGTGATTTACGGTCATAATGATAGAAAGCACGAATTAACTCTCTGATCATGTGATAATACGAGTGGATGGATGTTGCGGGAAATGTGTGACACCATTGGTCAGCATGCCCATTGAGCGTGTAGGTGAACAACCCACAGGTAATGTCATCTGAGGGGACTTCATTCTTGTGACAAAATCCTGCGAAGGCAACTTCGTGCCTTAGCAGGGCTGCTCTGCCTTCATCTTCATACTTAATTTGTGACAGGTCATCAATGATGTCCTTCGACACTTTGAAATCATGTGCATGAGAAAAACATGTCAGAGTTGATATTGTAATGTAAGTCATGAATCATGTGTAGAGACTCAAAATAGACTTTGAGGACTCAACTTGTCATTTGGACCTCCTTCTAGCGCTAGAAATGTTGACGGTGTTGGACCCACTAACATGTCAGGGGATCTCCTCGGTAAGAAGTCCCAACTAGACCTTAGACCATTTGGATTAGAAGTCCCAGCAATGGGTAGTAAAGTAATGCCTTGACTGCGGTAGCACACAGAAGTAAGTGTGATAACTTTGTCGGAAGAAAGTGTGTGACCTTGCAACAAGTCAAGTGAGATGCATGGGGGTTCTAACACATGAAGGGGAAAATTAAGTGTGTTCCTTAGAAACTTGTAATAGTACGCATCCTGAAAGGAACACATGAGCATAATGGCATTATAGGCTTGAAGCGGAGTAGTCCACAATCCAAAGTGATGGGTTAACACAACAACACGTCTTTAACAATATTCATACAATTGCATACAAAATAGTTCATACACAAATGCGTAAGTTAAATAACATACGTTGCTAAAATAACTAGAATAGTCGAACTACAATAAAAACAAATGCATGCAAACTTGTTGGCTCAGTTCTATATTATTTAGTGAAAGTTCCATGCATACATACACCATTGACAACCACTAGCCCCAATAATGGAACATTACAGTCAACATTGCCTGCTCCTCCCAAGAGATGTACTTGCTTTACGCTGTGGAGAAGCCAAGGCTTGTCACAATACTCTCCAAGGCTTCTCTAAGCAATGCCTAGCCAAAAACTTGGCTCCCAAAAGCCTGTACTATGAGTTATGAGGTTCTATATATAGCAAAGGGTGGGGTGACCCTTGACATTCCCCTTTATGACTCTTTGACTACCCTCATGACTCTTCAACTTATTTACAAATAACTCTTTACATTACATAGTGATTATTCACATTCCACTAGTGACAGTTGGAATTTCACTTACAACATATTTACAATAATACAATTTTCCACATGTACCCATGTGAGACAAAATACGCTAGAGACAACCTAACAAGACAAAACACTATGACTCTAAGGTTTGGAGAAAGACCAACTTGAAAACATCCAATTGATGCTTCTCGGTCATGTAATGATTCCAATCATGGTATTGTGTTGTGATTTCCCTAAACTGCTTGATGTTGTCTTACTGAAAGCAAATTTTTGCCTCCATGGCATCAGGGCATGTGGTCTTGGAACCTGTGTCCGTCTCGTCCTCAAGAATGCGTAACATTTCCTTGAGTGTGGTTGGACCACCAATGTACTTCTGTATGTTTTCAGTGCTTAGCTGCAAGTCATCACTGGTGGCCTTGCGCATCAGCTTCTCCATGTACTTGTTGACCTCCAGCCGAACTTGGCTCTTATGCTTAGATTTGGTGAGGGAGCTTGCATCTACTCACTCTCTTCCTCAGCTGCTAGTTGTTCCAGCTTATCAGCCTGTATTAGTGTTGTTTTATTTGTCATTGCACCTTTCCTTTGTTCTTATTCAAGTTTCTTCTTCTCAACTTCTGTTCTTCCTTTGACTCTTGTTTTGCTTGTTGTGATCTCAACTCTGCTACCTAAAAGCTCTGCTTTTCTCTCTTCCTTCACTCTATTGTCTATGCCCTCTGCTTCCTTTTGCTTTTGTTGTCAAAGCTTCCTACATGAAGATTTGATTTTCTTTCACTTTGTAGCTTTGTTCTCCCTCTGTTATGTCATCAATTTCCTCTTTCCCTAATCTTCTACTAGATTGTTGCCTTCTTCCACTGTTGCTGGTCTGAGTACCATGTTAGTGTTGACTCATTTTCTGTAGCAGTTGGGCATTTGCATATATTTCCAAGTAAACTGGCGCTTGCTCAACTACTTCCCCAGTACTACTTTCAGTGGTCGCTCTTGAAACAACTCTCTTTGGTGCCATCGTACAATGACTACTAAAGAGAAGTTCTTCATGAGTGTGGTACCTATGGGGTAGAAAGGACACTCATGGAAAGCAAACATTAGCTCTTACAAATCTAACTTTACAACATGATCAAGCAGGAACTAGGGCATATGATGAGATGAAATGCGTAGTTTTGACTAACATGGGTGACTGACTAACTATGGGAACTGCGCATTCCATAGTCCCAGTAGGTAGTGTGGAAGTTTGATGATTGGAACTGCCTAATGCGTAGTTCAGTCTGGGACAGGGCTTGTGATAAACTGTGCATTATGCAGTCTCAATGGCCAAATTGGAAGACTAGCTCCTGGAATTATGTAGTGCGCAATTGGAGTCAACCCAGGATAGGCTCTGCGCAATTCCAAAAACCAAGGTAAAGGCCTTGAGCTAAAAAATTGCGCAGTTCATGCAGTGACATGTGAGATCCAGGTGAGGGGAGCCAAGACATGTTCATGGGGAATGTGAAAACAAGAAGATATGAAGGATGGTGTGATGTTGAGTGTAGATATGACTAAGTGTATACGTGGACATGTAAAACAAGTGCAACAATGGATCAAATTGAAGGAACATGAAGCATGTGAAGGGAGTCGCCACAATGGCGACCGTTGGTGCAAAAATAGGAAAACTCATGCAACACTTGGGGAAGGCAATGTATAAATTGAAATAACAGTTCTACAAGCTAAAACAAGTTAAAACATCAGCAGTCATTCAAAAAAATGAGTGAAACAACATTCTCACAAGCTAAACAAGCATAAGTGACAGAAAAAGAGGCATAAGGTGATAAAAGAAAAACTCACCCCGAAAAGTGATGCCAATGCTCCGAAGGCTCCTTGATCTCTTAAGGAGGCTAGAACTTAATGATCAAATGCATAAATGAGCTCTAGAGGCATCCATTACATAGATTTGAGAAAATGGAGTTCATGACGCGTATGCTTATGATCATGGACAACAATGACACTTGGTAGAAACTTCTAAAGATGATAATGTGTCACCTTGGACAAACTAATAATGGATCCATACTTCACAGGGATGTTTTTCCTCTTAGCTTCTTTCTTTTTAGGAAACCTACCATGCACTGCCCAGAAATATTGTGCAGTTCTGGGAAGCACCAAGCAACTCTCTGGTTCATGCACTGCGCAGTTTCTGAGTACAATATATTTTGTGCAATTTATGGGTTGAATGGCTCTGGGTTTCCTCTCAATATTTGTGCAATTTCCCAGCTGAAGACAAGCTATCAGCTGGGTCTGCGCAGTTAAGGCGCCGAAGCTCATTGCTGAGCTGATATGCACAATTCTTGAGAGTAGGGCTCACTGTTGGGTTGCATTGCGCAATTCTTGAGAGCAAGGCTTGCTGCCCTCTAGGACTACACAGTTTGCCAAGGTAGTGCAAGAACTCGATGCAACCAAGTCACGGGGGGTCAGCTTGTGATTAGATAGCAATGCAAGTAGGGGAACACAAGCTATAAAGTGAAAGATAAATTCAAACAAAAAACACAAATACTTGAGCAGGGCAAGACAAGATGCTAATATTTAAGGACGGAGGCTGCAAAATGAGGCGAAAGAAAAATTTGGAGGGTGGTTGTAGCCCCTACAACATGATGTTATATTAGAATGTTTGTTTTTCTTAGAGGTAATCACAATGATGATGCCCTGTTAGATTATTAGATTTGTGTGCTAGGTAATGACGTTTGTATGTGTTAGAGGTGTATATAATTAGATGATGGTAGTGAATTCGAATGTGTATCTTAGACGACATTTATGTTTGTTAGATAGTTATCATGATGATGTTTATTTTTATGAAATAATATTTATTATAGATGATGTATTGGTGAAATTATATCAAACTTATGAAATTGCATGCAAAACAACTTTAAAAAAATGCAAAGATATTTTTATAAATTACAAAATTTAGTATGGTTGAAACTATGATTGTAAAATTACGGTAAATATTATTCTATTTCTTAGCTATTTCATTGATATTCAATCTAACTTAATTAGTAAAATATTACAATACCCACAAGGAAAAAAATAATTAAAGGTAAAATAATTTAGTTAGTTCTTAATAAGACAAAAATGTGTAACTCATTCAATTTTTAATATAAAATATTAATAATAATAAATTATTCAAAAATATAATTTAACCAATTCAATATTGGTTTATAAAATTCAATCTATTATTTAAATTTACAAAACTTAAGTTGGATTTTTTATAATTAATTTAGATTTAATATAACTTAAAATTTTCTATTTTTATAAAATTTACTTTATTACTAAAGTTATGATATTTTTAAGCAATTTAAATTTAATATTTATAGCAACTCTTACCAATTTAAATTAGAATTTTCTCTATCTAAAGATGATGATCAAGAAATGTAAAATAAGTCTTGTGAAGTTACTTGTATTTGAGATTTGCTCTATTGGAAGTTCTGCCTTAAAGAGGCAAGTGAACTTTTTTCTAGTAATAAAGATATAACATTTTGGTGCTATTTTGATTCTTTATTTACTATTGTATTGGTTTAAATTTAAGTATTTTTAATAATAAATATGAGTTAAATTATACAAAAATTATACTATATTAGATTTAAACTTTTGACAAATAGTATATTTGGTTATTTTTGAGTGAACAACTCAAAAAATATTATTTTTTCCACATACTTATCTTGAGATAGTCACTAAAATTCATATTTTCATATTTCTCCTAGCTAATACTACATCATGTTCACAATATAACGACATGTCTACTTTAAATAATTTACTTATAAATATTTAAAATATATATATTTATTTTACACAATCTAAATAGGAAAAAACATGCATCATCAAGTCTATTTGAAAGTCAAACAAATGCCTCTTAATTACCATCACATTATTTATCATTTACTTCTTAGCCATAAAATATTTATTAATTCAATTTTTATTTATAATCACTATTGAAAAGAAAAGTCAAAACTGTTCTATTATCGATGAAGAAAAAAATAAAACCTCTCATGCATCCATGTAAGCCCATTTGTTTCTCTTATATGTTGGGTGTGTGTTATATTCTTTCCACGACTACCCCATGATATCCAATATCACTTTGTGAGGGATATGGTTGAGGACAAAATGATGTTGCTGGTAAAAATAGACACTTTGAAGAATACTGCAGATGTATTGACAAAGTTTGTGAGCACTAAGAAGTTCTCTTGGTGTAGAGAAACAATGGACGTTGCAAGGGCCGAATCAATGACTAAGCTCTCTTGTGGAAAGAAAACCACAAGTGGGAGAATGTTGGGTGTGTGTTATATTATGTCCACGACTACCCCACGCGTAGTAAGGGGTTAGGCAAGGGGGTGGTAGTCCCCCTGCGCGAGGTCCGGTGCGGTGCCCAAAGATATATTTTTTTTTAGACCCTATATTAGGTGGGCGGACCTACCTATGGTTTTGTTTTTGGATCTCGCACATGGTTTTGGGAATAATGGTTTTCTGTCCATGGTATTTTGTAGATCCGGTCAAGGGAACTACGGTTATGTTCTAATCTAGGGTTAATGGATTGGGGTGTATGGATGCTCCGACATGTATATATATGTATTGTAACATTGAAAGGAATATAATGAAAAATCAATCTGGTAGTCCCGGTTTTGGGATCCAGGAGAAAATCTTTGTGTATATTTGTTTTATGTTTTATGCTCTCGCCATTGTTTATTTTCTGTTTTTAGAATTCGTATGTAGGTAATTTTTGTACGGGGTCAAAACCTACATTATGGTCCATAAACAATCGTAATCCACATTTTATACATGCATAATACCTCCTTTTAGTTTACATAATGTTACAAGAATTGTAATTTAAATATAGTAAACATGACTTTACCTCTCATGTCAAGAATTTAATCTTACATATTAATACACCATTTTTTCATTGTTAAAGTCCTCACAGAGTTATCACTACATGATTTATATTGATTTTGAACTAAACAAGAAGAAAAAACATGTGAACTAATTAATAAAATAATAAGTATCTAAATCGAGAATAAATATTTAATGTTGTTTCTAAATTCACTATTTTCTTCTCATTTTCCAAATTGAGAAGGATTGTGACCTTGAATCCTTATTATCATAGATATTGCACACAATTGGAAATACTTAGTTTTAAGTGTAAAAATGCTTCCATTGCAAAAAAAACGTGTAGACATGTTTGTGAATGTTACCAATTATATTATAAAATTCCAACATGACGGATAAAAAAACAATATAATTAGTGAAATAAAAAACAAAAACATACAAAAATAGTATAGATGATGAAATAACACAAGTAAATACACTCTCACTTGTCATCACCCTGATTATCTTCCTCACTTGGCATGATAACATTGTTGTTCTCAAAAATATGTTTTGATCTAGGGTCGTGTCTTAATATGAACCATCAATCCCTACTAGTTGCAGTGTTTTGGGAAAACATAAGGCTCCCTAGCTTCATGCCACATATTTCTAGAGTTGATAGATATCAACCCACTATCGCGATCTTCCTTTACATTATTCTGATCAAAGGTGTCCCACCACTTGCACCTAAAAATAACACATTAGAACAAAGATAAGTCTACATGAATGATCTTTTGTATCTTTCCAATGTAACACTATATCCCCTTAATTAATTTTTGATCGCAGTGGCTAGCATGACTAGATTGGTCGAACTCGACTTCCACTCCACAGTCTTGTGTCATACATCGATCATCAACAACCAAATAAAAAATGTATTTGTAACTTTTATGTCTCCACATCTTTTAAAATTGAATATATATCTTATTTCAATTATATTTGAGTTTTTAAAATTGAATAAAACATATTTCAATCATAACGAATTTATTGACAAACTCATATAACTATTGTAAATTTAGGAAAGTTGATAACATTAAATAAAATTGTAGAAATATTGTCATGTATTATTTTTTGACCTATATATTAAATTTCAATACGATTGACTTATATCATGTTATAACTAAGCGCTTGTAGATAATCTCAAAATGAGTAATGTTGAATAAAACCTATTTTTTGTTTACATGACATCCGTTAAAATTGAATAAAACTCATTTCAATCATATTTGTGTTTTTTAATTGAACCTTGAGATAAGAAATTGATTTAAATACTTAAAAACCTTTTCGATGTAATGGTATATGGGTGGGTCACAAAACATTTCATATATATTTATTTTTGTTATAATATGGATGACTTTATAATTTGAGTAATTTATTTTTAAAATTGAATTGTAATAACATACATGTTGATTCCACTAAAAGACACTTTCTACAAACCAATATGAAGCATAATTGCAATTCTTTCCATGTTCAATATTAAATTGATACATGATATATTTTAGTTCATTCTAATTATTAAAGTGACTTGTATCATAACTTAAGATTGTATGTATTTTCTTAGTCTATGAAATTGGAAATCAAAATTGTTATATTTTACTAATAAAATTTATAGCATATAGTTTTTTTTTGTTTTTGTTTTTTGTTTTTTGTTTTTTGTTTTTGTTTTGTTTTGTTTTGTTTTTTTTTTTTTAATTAGTGAAATAATTTTAACAGTCCATAAACTTAAAATTAATAAGCATCCATAAACAACATTAATACAAATCCATAAACTGAAATAATAAGCATCCATAAACTAAAATAATGTCCATGTACATCCATAAATTGCCCATGTATGAAAATATACAAAGTTTGTATCACATGTAAATATTCCCTATGAGATGAGCCCACGGGGGCTTCACTTGGGGAGCAATACCATGCCATGTGCATTCATATCGGGGGATATATATTGAGGAAAAAATGGCATAATAAATTGAGCATATAATAGGGGGTAAAGGGTTTTTATATGTTGTATATAAAAAATGGAGTTCAAATTTGATGAAAAAATATAAATGGGTATAAAAAATGCTAATGAAAAAATGGATACCTACAATATCTAGTGAAAGTAGGGGCTTTTAAATTCGGAAAGTGTATTAGGTTCGTATTAGTAGAGGATTAAATAAAGTGATTTTTAGAGGTGTTTTCCAATATGTAGTCAAATTAAGGGTATTGTTTAGTATGCCATGCACACATGTGCTATGTCAGGGGTTCATTGACTGAAGCCAACGTGAACGACCCTGAAAATATACAACTATCCACTTTCAGTACAACCACAACTCCTATGTGAGTTTTGTTGCACAAAGTAAATGTCCACAAGTTGGTACTGTGATATAACACATTCAAATTCAAACTAATTATATCATTATTTGTACAAAATAAACAATATGGAAATAAATGATTTTGAACCACAATTTTAATTACATATACATGAATCTACTAACCTCAGTTGAGTCCAAATGAAACTTAGATAGGATGGGGGTCTGATGAATCTGGGTTTGGTGCTCCCTTGCTTGTGGCTCAATGATTGGGGCCTACATCAATTGTCTCTCATAATCAGTGCCTCTAAACCCAACATCTCACTCATGTGTCCACATAACAACAACATCAACGACACCCTACATATAGGCATGTGTACACAATGGTAAGACAAATTATAAAGCATATATGTGTAACTTAAAAAAAGAAAATTTTGAAATGTTAGGAATAAAAAAGTTTACCTCAATTGTTGGTCCATGTGGTTGTACATAGTGAATCTCCTCCACATTAGTGTTATAAAGTGGAGGTGGAGGTGGAGGAGGATCCATGGAAACATGCTTTGGTCAAGGATGGATTGGATGACCAAATTCCCCCTCGGATGACCTCATAAGATCATCCATGTATCTGGGTTGTGTCTACATGTTATCATGAATTAATTAACATAAATTCAATCTAATACAAACTAGAAATTAATATAAATAATTATGCATAATTTCACAATAAGAGTCAAAAGTTTTGTATATATATGTACCTGGTTTGTGTTACGTGAGTTGTTGATCCGAAATTAAATAAGAATGTAACAAATTACATATATAATCATAAATACAAAGATGCAGTAGAAAAACACTTCATTTCATTAATAGAAAAACACTAAACTATGCTTACACACATAATGGAAATAATATATCTCAGGTGATGATAGCTTATCTTTGAGAAGAGATGTGGTGGCTACATGCCTTTGAACTGTGTTACAATGAGGCTCAAGGGCATATTTATTATTGAAAAACATTTGAAAACCCTAAAAAACCAAAACCCTAACCCCAGAAGATGTAACACCAAGAGTTTGTGGGTCCCTGATGTAGGAGCATCCTGCTCAGAATATTATTGTTCATTTGGTTGATTTAGGGGGTGATGTTTTTAATTATTTTTAGGAAACTTGTATAGATTGAGTGAGAAATATATGTGTGGGGTTTTTAGTTGTGAAATATTCTCAACTACGTGAGAATATCAGGGATAATTGATATGTGTATATCTTGTAGAGACCTTAGGGAGTACGAGATCCTCGAATAGGAATTAGTTGAGTAAATTATGGGAAAAATCATGGATTTAGTATAATCCATAATTATGTAATTAATCTATAAATGTAAGCCTGCGAGGAGAGTGAGAAAATAGTGTTAGAAGGGTTAGAGAGTGTTAGAGAGAGCTAAGTAGTGGAGAGAACAAATAAGAGCACGAGATGTTTTGAATAATGTAAACACTGTTATGAAGAAAGGAGTTTGTGTTCAAACCTTGTTTCGGCATGATCTTTTATTATGTAATTTTATTTCGTTGATTCCTTAAATCATAGGCTGAATCTCTGTTAAATACATGAAATTGTGTGTGGAGTTTGGTGTTTGAGGATCGCCTGAACAAAGGTGTTAATTTGTTGATTTCCGATTGAAAGTAGACAAAGACTAAATAAACTTGGCAGAACGAGGAAACCTTACAAATTCACGAGAAAAATAAATCCATCAGATCTAACGGTCATTGCATGCTAACAAGCGCAAACGTTAATTCCAAAATAGAATGCGATATTTTATAAAACTGAGTTAATAGCTCAGTTAATCGCGACCTTCTGTTTGAAGAGGTTAGATCTGACAGTAATCGTGTCGAAAGATGCATGAGTTTTAATTTAAATTTTGGATGCGATACCTTATGGACTATGATTTAATCCAGTTGAATTCTGGATCGATCCCAACCGTTCATTATGTATGGACGAGATCCGACAGATATCACTCCAGAAGATGCTTGTTAGTTATCATAGTTTTTAGATGTGATAAGGTTTGAACGAGATTTTAATTTTTTTTGAGTTCTGCTAAGGAGATCAGGGTCTGATAGTTTTGTAAACATGTGATTTAATTGTTTAAATTCCACGAATTATGTAAAGATGCAATTTTGTTGCATCAAAGTGGTATCAGAGCAGAAGAAGATTCTACGTGAAGTATGATTATATTGCAGATTTGTCAGCATTTGTCTTTATAATTTTGTGGAGAGTAATAGTAGAGGAAGGTGAGAAGATTTGTAGTAGCCTAGAGCAAGGAGTGCTCATATGGTTCCAAAGGAGAGAACTAGAGAGATGCCAAAAGACTGAGCTCAGAAGAGAAAAGCTTGGTGAGGTATCGGGTAGCAAGGAGGACTTGTTACTGTAGAGGTTTTGTTGCAATTCATGAATGTTGTTATGAGAGACCAAGAAATCACATGACAAGGAAAATCATAGTGGCATAGTGGAAGCAAAGGGAAAAGAGTTGGAGTCAGTTTTAGAATTTGGCTGAGGTAAATATTTTCTTTTATTGAATTTTCGTTTGAAGAACTAGTGAAAATGAACATGGAGAAAATTAGGAAAGGTTCAAATAAATGCCACATGAGTCATAAAGAACGTAGGATAAGTATTGTAGTGATGAGAGCAGAGTTTCACGAGAAAGAGAATAAAGACCGAAGACATGGATGGAGAATAAGGAAACGGGTCAAGTGGAATCTATTGCTACAAAAATGGAATGATATGTTGATGAACAAACTTGAACAAATACATATTTATTTGTTGGAGAAGGAGAGACTCATAGGAATTGAGTCACAACAAATAGGATTTGCTAAAACCCAAAAATTCCATGGTGGAAATTTGGTGCTTGAAGCATCAAATGAGACCGAAAGGTTTGGTATTTTTAAAACTGATAGTTTGTCTGTGAATGCAAGTATGGTACTAAATAAGGTATTTGTTGCTATAGAGACAGCTAATGACCATTGTTATGATCAAGAAGTCTTTTGTGAACCTGAAGGAAATTGGGATGATTGTTTTTCATTCCATGAAGTTGAGTTTGCAGCTCAATTAGAGAAGGAAACAATAGCTAAAGAGATAGAAGAAAAAGAAGTTGAGACCAGAGAAACTGTAACAAAAGGAGGAAAGGACACCATAGAGAACATCAACTGTGTTTATGTGATTAACAAAGAAGAATTACTCCTAGAGCATGGTGGAGAAAATTTCTTTATAGGTATAAAGAATTTGGTTGACAGTTCGAATGATGATGATGGTAAAATTTCAGATTTAGTTATTACTAATCTCAACATGACAGTGTTACCTAGAAAAGATATAGGTGTATATGTTGAACTAGTTTGAGACTCATTCAAAATTTGGAACCCAGGAAAATGAGTATTCAAGTTTCCACATGCAGTCACAAGTCTATATTTCCATAACAGAGGATGATGAGGTATGGAAAGTCGAGCTTCATGTTTAATAATTCTCTAAAGATATTATTCTGCGAATTTAATGCCAGACCACATGATGAAGTTATTCCTTTGAAGGATCATCAACAAAATAGAGTTTGGAATCCTGGAGGTAGCAAGTCATTCAAACTTGTAGCTATCACATTACTACATAAAAGTGAGTTTGATGCAGGAGCACCCTGCTCATAATATTATTGTTCATTTGGTTGATTTAGGGGGTGATGTTTTTAATTATTTTTAGGAATCTTGTATAGATTGAGTGAGAAATCTATGTGCGAGGTTTTCAGTTGTGAAATATTCTCAACTATGTGAGAACATCAGGGATAATTGATATGTGTAGATCTCGTAGAGATCTTAGGGATTATGAGATCCTTGAATAGGAATTAGTTGAGTAAATTATCAGAAAAATAATGGATTTAGTATAATCCATAATTATGTAATTAATCTATAAATGTAAGCTTGCAAGGAGAGTGAGAAAACAATGTTAGAAGGGTTAGAGAGTGTTAGAGAGAGCTAAGTAGTGGAGAGAATAAATCAGAGCACGAGATGTTCTGAATGTATATGTAAAAACTGTTATGAAGAAAGGAGTTTGTGTTCAAAACTTGTTTCGGATTGATCTTTTATTATGTAATTTACTTTCGTTGATTCCTTAAATCGTAAGCTGAATCTATGTTAAATATAGGAAATTGTGTTTGGAGATTAATGTTTGAGGATCACATGAACACAGGCATTAATTTGTTGATTGCCGATTGAAAGAAGACAAAGACTAAATAAACTTGGCGGAATGAGGAAACCCAACGAATTCGCGAGAAAACTAGAAGAAGATCTAATTCATCCGATAAAAAAAATCCATCAGATCTAACAATCATCACATGCTAACAAGCATAGACATTAATTCCAAAATCAGACGCGATATTTTATAAAACTGAGTTAATAGATCAGTTAATCGTGACCATCTGTTTGAAGAGGTCAGATCTGACAGTAATCGCGTCGAAAGATGCACGAGTTTTAATTTAAATTTCGGACGCGATATCTTATGGACTGTGATTTAATCCAATTGAATTCTGGATCGATCCCAGTCATTCATTATGTATGGACGAGATCCGATAGATATTGCTCCAGAAGATGTGTGCTGGTTAGCATAGTTTTCAGATGCGATAAGGTTTGAACGAGATTTTTTTTTTTTTTTGAATCTTGTTAAAGAGAGTGGAGTTTGATAGCTTTGTAAACATGTGATTTAATTGTTTAAATTCCCCGAATTATGTAAATATGCATTTTTACTGCATCAACCTTGTTGGGGTTAGCTGGGAAACCAACTTCCCGAGGTCGTAACTTGGTCATATTATCTTTGTTTGGCACGTACAATACTGTTGGAAATTTCTCTCTGAGTACTATGTGTTTCATCATGAGCCCATAATGGGTTGATAGCGGACCTCAAAAAATGTCATTTAGGGAGTCAAAACTACTCTGGAAGTTCAAGACCCTAAAAATTGCTAAAAATAGTAAATGCTAAAATAGAAAAGGAAACATATGAAGCTGATTGGAGGGTCTAGGAATAAGTAGGTGGCCACCAATATCCTTCTAGATCAGTCGTGCACCCTCCAAGTATCACAAATGACATCACAATACATACATTCATATGTCAAAAGTTGGTCAACTGGTAAACTTGCGAGAAATGAATCATTATATAAGGGCATTGGCGGGTCACGAGGAAATGGTGGTGGTCTCCTAATCTCTACATCAAATGAAACACACACACTGGCTAATGGCATTCACATATTATCTAGAATAGTCTCCCTAGTCTCACCACCGAGCTGCAACAACTCCTTTAGCTCTATCGATAATTCCAAGCTCCGAGATGGTAGTGGAAATAATCTTGGAAGTGGTAATACATGCCAAAGGTCCCTATGAGCCCTCTCATGCTCATAGATATGTCCCAATACGGGTCCGTAATAATGATATCCAATATCAGTATAATCTGACCTCATATGTAACACAAAATTTGCATATAAATGCTTGGAAAAATAAATGGCGGCCTAGTCATGGTGGAGGAACTAGCCCCAAGCTCCAATGAATTTATCATACACAAAATGAGATGCATCAAAATTCCTAAAATATTTTAGTGGAATCAGACCTCTATGTCTAGCAAGGCGATCCAGAGGGATTCTGAACAACTCCCCATGCACATCAATGTTCTTGGTAGCCTCTTTCACCACCTCCCAAGTGTTTGGACCTCTAACCTCATGCCTCCTAATCCTTTGTATGGAATGTCAGAGGTGGCTCTATGGGCTCGAATTTTGGTATGTATCGATCAACCTATTTATTTTATCCAACGCCAAAGAAAAACTACAACGAGTTGGTGAATTGGCAGGGATGTTACATATCTCCTGTGTGATCCACATATGATGGGTTGTAACATCCTCCAATATGATATGAGTTGTAGAAACGTCCCAAAGAGGGATCAATGCTGCACTTTGATCCTCAGTTTTGGATTGCTAAAGGCCTATGAATCATAAACATAATTTAACATATATAATTAACAAACTAGAAGCATAATAAAATACACATTAAATTCAAACACATTAGTTCAAGACAATTTAAAAATTAAAGACAATTTCAATACATAAACAAATAAATTTTAAAGAGGATAAGAAAATGCGGGAGGTGTACCTAAAATAGGTGAAGAAGGTCTAATAGAGGTAGCATGATCATCAACAGAGACAGAAACATTGCCTCTGACACTTTGACTGACGTTGAACGAAGGATCTATGAGTGGAACGTGCACTCTGGGTGGGCTACATGATCTATCATGAGCCTTACCATGTATAACAAAACCCCTCACACTACAATGACCTTCATTTGTGGCACACATATGGGATACCTTAACATATTAAATATAATAAATATAAACTAATCCAAGAAAAAAAGGTTGACTAAAGTATTACATAGAATATATAGAAACTAATCCAGGAAAAAAATGTTGACTTAGAAAGAATGTTGACAAAAAAACCATTTCTAAACTCAAGCAAAATAGTCTAGCCTAAAGTCCTAAACTTTAGAGTCCAAAATCTGCATGAATGATTTGTTGAGGTATTATCTATTTGCATCTAATGATGCAACAGGGAAGAACAACCTGGACTCTCTCAACTGAAGCCCAATATGACTCAAGTAAAGATGGTTCCCAAATCTCTGAGCCATATAGAATAGTGGGATGGATCAAGGTGCCCATGAGGTTCATCTTGGACGATATTTCCTAGAAGTGATGTTGAAAGCATTGTCTCTTGAGAAGGGCTAAGGATCCATATCCTTTGTTAATCTGAGGCTGAAGTGTTGGTCACAAACTAAAGTGGGGACCTAAGAATTGCACCCCCAAGTATGTATATGTGTTGGTGATCTCAACCTCCTCCCCTCTGAATAGGAAGTGAAGGTCTAAATTTTTCTTGACCCCATTGAAAATCATAACCTTAGTTTTAACCAAATTGAACATCAATTGTTGAAGATTGCAAAACATAGCTAAGGCATCCAACTGTCTCTGTAATCCTTCTAGAGAGGAGGACCACCTCGTCAAAAAGAGTAGAATAGATAGCATGACCTGGTGAAGAAGGAAACCATCATTGTCTTGGATTTGGTCAAGTATAAAAGCCTCCAACTCATCAATGTAGATCCCAAACAAGGTAGGGGAAAATGGACAACGATGTTTAACCCCAATAGTGCTTTGGATGAAATCATACATCCCATGATCCATGCGAGAATGACCAAGGATAGACTCATATAGGTGTGTAATAGATGTCAATAGGGTCATCGAGATGCCAATATCTCGGAGTCTCTGGAGTAAGGCTTCCCTCAGAACAAAGTCAAAAGCTTTATGAAAATCTATGAAAGAACAATATACTTTCGAAGAGAAATTCTGTGCCTCCTCAATCACAGCACAAAGGGTGAATATGTGGTTAATGGTCTGATGAAATGGTCAAAAACCTATCTATCCCCTAGCTCTGAGTTGTCTTTGCTCAAGGTCACTGGAGAGCTTCCTATGTAGAATAGTAGCATAAAAATTCAAGAACGTGTGGCCCACCATGATTGTTTTGTAGTTATTGGGGTTTGAGATGGAGCCTAATTTATGGATCGGATGGATGATGTGCTGTGACCATGCCGGTGGAAACCTTCACGGACCACATGGTTGAAGATATCAACCAAGTAACTAACCAAAGTATGGAAACCGTGTTTAAATAACTCTACTTGGTAGCCTTCTTTATCGATTGCTTTGCTATTGTTCATCACCCAAATGGCCTCTCTAATACCTTTTTCTGATAATAGGTAACAAAAAGGGGGTGGGGAGGTAACATGAATTTGGCCCTACCCCAGAATATCATAAAGGTTGGAAGTATGAGAGAACATGGATGTAGGGTCGAGGTCCGATGGAAGAGGGGAGTGTTGAGGAAGGATGGTATGCCAGAATTGTTTAGCGGAGTCGGTAAGGAGAGTAGAAAGTTCCCGTCTTCTATGAGAGACAAAGAGTCATTTCTTGCAATGAAGGATACAATGGTAAGAATCTTTGAGGTCAGGGTAGAAGGGTTGAGGGTGGGTGAAAGCATATCGAAGTTCTTGATGTAAAGTCTTGCATTCGTCATCGTACCAATTGTTCATGGGGCAAGATCCAACTTTTCAGGAGGTGGAAGTGGAACAAGTGGAGTCAGGGAAGGATTTGAGTGCTCCTT
This sequence comes from Pinus taeda, assembly GCA_000404065.3. Taxonomy (NCBI): domain Eukaryota; kingdom Viridiplantae; phylum Streptophyta; class Pinopsida; order Pinales; family Pinaceae; genus Pinus; species Pinus taeda. The sequence continues at coordinate 69,893 of APFE031128217.1, read as the reverse complement.
CCCAAATGGCAGATGAAAGAATGGTGTATTTAGTGGAAGTAGAATAAAGCAAGGAGAACTGGGTCTCTGATGGTAGCATCTTGCGTAGGGTAGAGGAGAAGATGTCAGGGTTGCCTTCATCAAATCAAAAGGTGGTTTAATGTTAAATAAAAAGTTATGTTATATATATATATATATATATATATATATAATATATATATATATATAATCTATATATAATGTTAAGAATATTATAAAACTGTTAAATAATTTCTTGTTATATGTTAAATAACAAGTTATGTTATGCTAAATATTTTAGAACTATTGAATTTATAACAATATATAACTATAATATATCTAGCTATGTGATATATTATAACTTTATAATAGTTAAATATATATTGTTATATTATAGTTATGTTACATCCTATGCTATGCTATATGTGTGTTATGTTAAATAACTTTATGTTATACATATTAAATAATATTATAGAGTTCAATTTATGAACTTCATGAGAGCAGAGGCAGAGCAGGAACGAGGGTTTGCAGTTCACGAACATAGCAGATCTAGGGTTCGAAACTGGAAAAGCACAGAGTCAGAGGAACAGAACTCCACAGAAGGGGTCAAATCCTGACCCAACAAATGGAAAACGAGGGGTCCATAGGGACCCCGTCGTATAAACAAGTAATGATGCACATACCGATAGCTTAGGAGGGTGTGCAAATACCGGGATATGGTAGGTCACAGAAAGTGGAAGGAACCAGCAAAGGACAGAGAAGGTTGGAAGGCAATGAAGATTACAAAACTCAGAAGCTGAAAGGACAGGAGAACGGAAATAGGACAGAAAACAGAGGTAGGGAGAAGTCAACGCAGGCACATTCTGCGCATGAAGACAAACGAGAAAAGAAGCAGACAGAAGAAGAAGAAGGGGCTCTGAATCAAGATAAGAAGGAACAAGAAGACAAGTCAGAGACAGGCAATGGTAAAAAGACTCAAGGACGATGTAAACCTAAGGCGGAAGAAACCCCAAAAATGGTGATAACAGACCTAGAAATTCAAGCCTATCGGGATCACATGAGCGAACATGCAACGATCTGCAAGTTCATGGGACTCTGGCCAATCGAAAGGGCGCTATGCCAATGGATAAAGCAGCATTGGAAACCCAAAGGTGATGTTAGATTGCATTTTGGAGCCAAAGGTTTTTTCACTGTCGTTTTTGCTAATCTAGAGGATAAGGATAGGATTTTTAATGGCGGACCTTATTTCTTCGCCTCTACGGGTCTATACATTAGGCCTTGGAAGCCCAATTTTGTGCTAGAAAACGAAACCTTCAAGTAGGTGTCGGTCTGGATTCGCCTCTTCTCCCTACCAATAGACTATTGGGGACAGGCAACTCTAAAACAAATAGGTGATAAATTGGGAACCTTCATAAAAGCATCAGAAGCCACCCTGATGAGAAGATACACCTCCTATGCCAAAATCTATGTGGAAATGGATGTGTCGGGGGCACTGCATGAGGGACTATGGCTGGAATATAGGGATGAAGATTATTTCCAAGCTATTGATTACGAGCAAATTCCATTCCGATGCAGAAAATGTCATGAGCATGGACATTTAATCAGGGAATGCCCATTGAATAAAACTGTGGAAGAACCCAAGGTAGAACAGGCAGATAAGAACAAGGAATTCTTTACTCGACCAAGAGCGAGACAAAGAGAAAACAGGAAACGACCAAATAAAGCAAGCACATCACAAGGAAATACTACCAATTCTTTTGCTGCTCTGGAGACTGAAACTGAATCAGAAGACAACAATAAGGAAAAAAACACATATGAAGAAAATAGAACTACATCTGAACCTGAAAATCCAACCGGGGAAAAAAATCCCTCAAGCATCATATTACAGAATCGAGAGGTAATAGAAGCTGAAAATGAAGACTCAGAAATGATCACAAGTGACATTGGAAGTGATGAGATGAAACTGATGGACATACTAGAGCAAGAAGGGGTTAATCTACTAGACATGGTAGAAAATTGGAAAAAACAGGGGATGGAACACATAGCGGAAGAAGAAGTTAGGAGAATCAATGAGATACTAATAGCAAGACAAAGAGCAGAAATAGAAATGCAGGGCAAGAACCTGGGCATAGCCAAATGGATGGGTTTCCGAACCAAAGGTCTACTTTAGACCTCTGCAAGTTCCAAACAAGGGAAAAAGAGAGGACGCAGAACCAATCATGAGGCGCTACAAGAATTGGGTCAAATGCTCTTAGACTCGGGTAAGATGAAAGCTCTAGAATCTTTTTCTCTAAACTACTAAATCTTGTTTTAAAATGAAAGTCATCTCTTGGAATGCTAGGGGGCTCAATAGCCAAATGAAATAACGTCTTTTAAAGAAGAAGGTCCAAAAGAACAAACCTGATATTATTTTTGTGCAAGAAACCAAATGTGCAAGTAGCACTATTAGTAACATAAGAAAGAAACTAGGCAAACATATGGAATATATGGAAACTTCCAGCAGTGGATGGGAGGGAGGCTTAGTTACTCTATGGGATCCGCAAGTAATCAAAGTCATCTCCTCTGAAGCGACCAGATCCTTCATAGCTGTAGAGGCTTAGGTGGTAGGAAATTCGGAAACCTATTTATGTACTAATGTCTACGGACCACAGAAGCTCGAAGAAAAGTTTCTTTTTTCGAGAACTCTGCTAAATCTGAAGCTAAGATTCCCCAGGGCTAAGGCAATCATAGGAGGGCATTTCAATATGATAACCAACCTCATGGAAAAGAAAGGAGGGATGAGGAGACTCAACAAATATTCTGAGGTTTTCTTAGACTTCATCAACTCAACAAATTTAGTCGATGTATATCCCAAGAGTGGAGCTTACACATGGAACAACAAAAGGGGAGGTGAGAGACAAATTGCTTCTCGATTAGACAGATTTCTAATCTCCGAAAGTATTCTGATGGAGGGAGTTATAGTTGAATCAGATATACTCCCTAGTGGAGGGTCAGATCATTGGCCCATTTCTCTAATGGCTGCTATACAGGATAGGCCAAAAAATAAGCCCTTTAGATTTGAGAAATTCTGGCTTAGCCATTCGGACTTCATTCAACTTAGTGAAACATGGTGGAATTAACCAGTGGGTATCAGATGTACCAAAATGTACAAAATACAAAGCAAACTGAGATATATCAAAGACAAAATCGAAATTTGGAACAAAACAGTCTTTGGAAACATATTCAAAGAAAAAGCCAATTTAGAGGATCAATTAGAGGAAATACATAAAGGTTGGATCACTAGGGATATTAATTCAGAAACAGTAAAAAAAGAAAAAATGCTGCTGCAGCAATGGCAGCTCCGTTGCCAACAAGAGGAAACCGTTTGGAAACAAAAGTCACGCATTCACTGGATTAAGGAAGGCGAACAGAATACCAAATTCTTTCACAGATCGGCAATGGACTACAGGGGGGCTAACAAAATTCTTAGTCTCAAAAATGAACAGGGAACCCTTCTACAGACGCATCAAGAAATTTCAACTCTTCTCACTACGCATTTCAACAGCATAGCTCAAGAGCCAGAAGTTGATAGAAGAGAGGCAATTGAGGAAATCATAAAATCCATCCCCAAGATAATCACCAAGGAGAAAAACCTAGCTCTGACTCGATAAATTTCTCTGGAAGAAGCGGAAGAAGCGGTAAAGGAGATGCCTAAAGATAAATCCCCTGGGCCGGATGGTTTTATCATCAATTTCTACAAAACTTGCTGGGACATTGTTAAAATAGAGATTTGGGAAGTTGTGGAAGACTCTCGGCGTTCTGCCTCTATCCTCAAGTCTCTCAACTCTACTTTCATTGCCCTGATTCCGAAAGAAGAGGATGCCAACACCCCAGCCAAATTTTGGCCTATTGCTTTGTGCAATGTCATATATAAAATTATCCCCAAAGTGATAGCTAATAAAATTAAACCTATTCTTCCAGGCATCATCTTTGAAGAGCAATCTAGATATGTTGAGGGGAGACAAATTCTGGACAATATTTTACTAGCCCAAGAAATGATTCATACTTTTAAAACCAGAAAGGTGGCAGGTATGATGATGCAACTTGATATGTCAAAGGCCTATGACAATGTCAATTGGAGTTACTTAGAAGCAATTTTAAAAGCTTTCGGCTTTGCTAATCAATGGATAGAGTGGATTTTAGCTCTGATAAAATCTACTAAATTCTCTATTCTGGTAAATGGGGCCCCGTCCGATCAATTCTCCCCCTCACGAGGGCTTAGGCAAGGCGACCCATTATCACCATTCTTATTTGTAATCCTGATGGAAGGCCTAAGCAGACTGATTCACAACACGAAGGACAAACGAAATATAAGAGGATTACAACCCCTGCTTTCCATTCCAGCAACCACACACCAACAATTTGTTGATGGTACGATGTTACATGGCACTCCAACAGTCAAGTAAGCCTTGGGCTTCAAGAAAATCCTCAATCTCTTCAGCAAAGCTTCAGGTATGGAAATAAATCTATCTAAATCTGCTATCTTCTTTTTCAATACTCATTTAGTAGTGCCAAAAAATATTTCTACTATCCTAGGATTCCAGAGAGGCAGTCTACCCTCAAGGTACTTGGGAGCTCCTCTAACTGATAGACCCTAGCAAAAACTCCATTGGGAAAAGATCTTAGCAAGCTTGGAGAAAAGATGCCATCATTGGACCCACAGGGCTCTTAATTTTGCTAGCAGGCTAGTATTAACCAAAGCAGTCCTTCAGGCTATTCCGTAGTATCTTCTCTCCATAATTCTTGCCCCCAAAGGTGTCCTTCAGCAAATAAGAACTATTCAGAGAACCTTCTTATGGTCTGGGAATGCTGAGAGGAAAAAGTGGGTACTAGTGGCATGGAACAAAATATGTAAACCTAAACAATTAGGTGGATTAAATTTGCAAGACCCCTCCACAATCAACAAGGCCTGTGGGGCCAAGTTGTGGTGGAGATGGCTGAAGGAACCCAATCTGCCTTGGGCTAGACATTGGAAGGAAAAATACGCACCAAGGTTGAGTACCCAACACCTAATCAGAATGCAAGAGCAGCCAGAAGGCTCGCCAATATGGAACCTAGCAAGTAAAAACCGACAAATTGTGCAGGAGAATAGCTTTTGGGAAATTCGAAATGGAGAAACTACCTTTTTTTGGGAGGATGCCTAGCAACAACTCCCCAAGCTAGAAAGGCCTAAGTTTGAAGGTCTTCAGAGAAGCTTCCAAGAGCTTGGAAGACTGACAGTGAGAAACTATTGGAATCCCAATAATAGGGATCAGGAATGGAGAACTTGGGACATTAAAGAAACAGAGCACAGGGTCGATGCAGACAATGACATTAGGAACTTGCAAGCACTGTTAAACAAAAGAAGAATCAGGATTGCGGATGACATTGACCAATTAAGGTGGGGAGAGCAAGGAGGGGACAATTTTACGCTCAAAGAATCTAGAAAATTCATTGAAGATGCGGGGCATGAAGGAAAAGTTAAATGGAGCGACAAAGTTTGGGATTCTCAGTTCTGGCCATAAATTAAAACCTTCCTTTGGCTCCTCATACGCAGGAAGACTCTTACTTTGGAAAATCTCTGAAAGAAAGGGTTCTGTGGCCTGTCAATATGCCCCATGTGTGGTAAGGAGGAAGAAACAATGAATCATCTCTTCAACACCTGCGATTTGGCAGACCTTCTGTGGAAGTGGGCGGAAACTACCCTACAGCAAATGGACAGAACAAGAGAATCCATTCAAGAAACCATCGAGAATTGGCGAGGAAATTTCTCCAGCAATCAAATGGTTAACATTATTTGGAAGACCATGCTAGGTTTCATTACATGGTCAATTTGGAAGGAATGGAAGAGAAGAGTTTTCTCAAATGAAACTAGGAATATAAATCACTCCATAGATCTCATTATACAAAATATCAGGCAATTGGTGCTTATTAAAGGAAAACCAGAACAAGATACTAAAATAACGACAGGGGAAGCACATATCTTGAAAGCTTTCGACCTGGATATAGGTACCTGCGTCGCTGCCGTGAACTGCCAACAGGAAATAAACACCACTTTAATAATCTAGAAACGTCCACCTTCTGGCTTCCTTAAACTAAATTTTGATGGTGCCTCTCAGGGAAATCCTGGCCTGGTCGGCATCAGAGGCATTCTCAGGAAGAGCGAAGGGGAAATTTAGTACATCTATAGCAGAGCCTTAAGGGAAGCAACCAATAATGAGATGGAGTTTGCACCATTGGAACAGAGACTAAGAATCCTTCGGAAATTACAGGTGGGTGCAGCCTGTTGGCATTATGGTTCTGGTATGATTATATGTTTCAGATGTTGTACTTGATGGCAACACCCAAGGCATGGCTCTCATTTTGATGAAAATAAAGAAGTACGCAGGAGAACAGTTCAGGAGGGGCGTACCCGCAGGTATGCCGTGCAGGGACCGCGTCCAAATACGCGGGTCACCCATTCATGGGGTGCGTACCCCAGTGCACACATTCCAAGGCAGTTAAGCGCCCAAATGTGGGGCTTTCTCATGGTATTTAGCCAACAGTATTGGGTTATCATGGTTTCGGCCCGTGGTATTGTTTATTTTATTATTATTATTGAGCCCCATGATCCTTGATTTGAGGAAGAGCTTGCCTATATAAAGCAAAGGAGATCATTTGGCCTTAGCATCTTTTGAGTGATTGAATATCTTAAGATCTGATTTATTTGGGTTCTTGGTCTTAAAAAGATTGATCTATAAAGGAGAAGTTAGAAGCGAATCTACGAAGGGTTATCTCTTGAGCGCGAGTTCAGATCTGAGCATCTGACTTTATTTCAGCCCTTGGTCGAGGTACGCAGAGGCGCCGAAGGCTCAGTGCGTGGTTACGCAGAGGCGCCGAAGGTTTACTGCGTAGGTACGCAGGAGCGCCAAAGGTTCAGTGCGTGGGTACGCAGGGCGACTGTGGTTCAGGTGCGTGCTTTCTGCAGCAGCACGCGGCGCGCTTATTCTCTTGGGTGCGTACCTTCTGTGAAAGTACGCGGCGTGATAGTGCAATTGGGTGCGTACTGTACGTAGATCAGTGAAAGGAGAAGTGCGTGGGCACGCAGTTCAGCTGAAGAGGCTCTGCGGGTATACGCAGTGAGACAGAGGGTAAAGTGCGTAGCAACGCAGGCCAGTAAAAGGAAAGCTGCGTATCTGATTTAAGATCTTCTGTTGGTTGAATTTCTCTATTGATAAGATGTTCTGGTTTCTGTTCTGTTATTACTGATCTGGTTACTACAGCTGTCTGTATAATTTACATGTACTTGATGTATATGGATCCAGTTTGAAAATTTATGAAAAGCGGTCCTTGAAAAGAAGTAGGGGGTTGTAGCTCCCTTCCAGGAAAGATTGGAAAACGAGAGAGAGTTGTAGCTCTCTGCAGGTTGCAGCCTGCGTACTGGTAAAGGAC
>APFE031128217.1:38864-52229 GCA_000404065.3 Pinus taeda | reverse complement strand
ATAAATAGAGGTTCACCATGAGAAACCATATTCATCATGTCAATCTCAGGCTCATAATTTACTTTTTTATTGGTTATAGTTTCGTTGTTTTATGTTTTGGAGTTTTTTGGGGTATATTTTCAGTGAAATTTGTTAGAAATTTAAAATGCATTTTAAATAACAAAAAATTGAAAATTTATTTCACAAAATTCCTAAAGAAAAACTTTCAAACCTAAAATAATTAGAAAAAAACGTTTTTACTATTCAAAATTAGAAAGTATGCATTTAATAAACAAAACATTGCAAGTAAGAAAAAAATTAAAAAACCTAAATTATAGTCCTTTTGGTGGTTTCGAAGTGTTTTCTAGGTTGTTTTGATAGTTTTTTGTGGTTTTCTAGATTGGTTTTGTGGTTTTATAAGTTGTTTTGAAGAGTTTTTTTTTATGGTTTTCTAGGTTGGTTTTGTGATTTTCTAAAGTTGTTTTGAAGTGTTTTTTTTTTCATGGTTTTTTTAATTATATATTTTTTTTAAATTTTGCAAAAATAAATAAATAAAAGACAAAAATATAGAATACCTACCTTCATTTGAGCCTCTAGGATGTTGGCGGGGTTGTTGGCAAGATTGGTTTGAACGCTCCATGCTTCAATTGCTCAGAGCTCCAATACTCTTGGTCAAGCTACCTAAACACTCTTAGTCGAGCTCTCAAATGTCCCACGGTGTATCCAAATGGTGCGCACAGAGCGCAAGCAGGGTATTTAATAAAAAAAAGGCTCTCTTGATCATGCTCGATCGAACCATAATGCTCGTTCAAGCATTAGAGCTCAATCGAGCCATAAAGTTCAATCGAGTGTTTATTGAGCTATTTTTTTAGTGCCCAAGGAGCTCAATTAAGCGCTTAAATTGCTAGACTGAGCCATCTTTTTTTCCACCTAAACACGTCCGCTCTTGCCAAAAAATGTAACCTACATCTATTCTTTCACCCATGAATATGACACTAATGGAGAAATGAAGAAGAATACTCAATGTTGTTTGGTTACAATAGGAATTATGGGCAGAAACAATGGATACTGTGTGTTACCTAGTTAATAGATCATCGTCATTAGTGTTGGAGGTTGAGATTCCACATAAAGTATGGATTGGTAAGAAATTATTTCTCAAATATTTCAGGATATTTGGTTATGATCCTTATGTACATGATCCAAATGAGAATAGGAGTGAGATAGATAAGAAAGTTGAAAAGTATATCTTTAATGGACATAAATATGGTCTATATCTTATAATATTTGGAACCCAAAAAACTAAGAAGGTTGTGTATAGTCAAGATGTCGTATTTATAGAAATCAAAGATGTTGTCAAATATAATAATCTACCAAGGAAAAAATAACTAGAGAAGATATAATTTGAATTGAAGGATGATAAATCAAACTCTACAGAAAAACATGAATCAAACGAAGAAGAACCACATACTCGAGTATTGACAATATTGGTTGGGGAAAGAAGACATCCAAAGATTTATACTCCACCTTATTTTCATTATAATTTTGATTTTTTTATTACTAATGATGATCCTAAAATGTTTAAGGAGCCAATGGATGTAGAGAATGGAAAACTTTGGGAAAAGATCATAGTTGAAGAAATGGGAGCCTTAGAAAAAATTGAGGCCTGAGATCTAATGGAGATGTCGAATGAAAGAAATCCCATTAGTAGAAAATGAGAGTTTAAGAAGAAGTTGAATGCAAAAGACAAAGTGGAGAAATACAAGGCTTGGTTGGCAACAAAAGGGTATTCCTACATAGAGGGCTACCTAGGAACATCCATTAGTTTATTAAGGTGGGGAAATTTTAGGTGCTAATTTTTTTCTCATAGGCTAATGTTCCATGATTTTGTTTCCAAAATAAGATTCATTAATTTCCTTTTTTCTTTAGATTGATTCACCCAAATTCTATAGGGTAAAAATATTTTACTTTAAAAATTACCAAAATTTTCTAGAAACCATATATGTTAGGTATGTGTTATATCCTTTGCACGACCAACCCATGCATGATTTATATGCATCACATGAAGTGTTTTTTTATGTCTATTTTTGGTAGAATTAAACACACTTTTTCACTTTTAGAGTTTTGTGGCACATAGTGATTTAGCCCGTGGATTTGTAATTTTAGTTAAAGAAATATGGTTATAATCTAATCCAAGTTAATGGATTAGGGGTTTTGGATGTTGCAAAAACATATATATTGTATTGTAAACATGAAGTTATTTGTTGATACAAAATTTGAGGTGCAGCTCTAAACAATTCGTTGGTCTTACCAGTTTGGGTTTCCAAGGTAAATCTCTATGTAATATATGATTGTCGTTGTTTTATTTTTGTATTTATTAAGAATGTGTATACATTTCATCAATGTATGAGGTTTAAAACTTGCACGTGGTATCCCAAGTCTTTGATAAGCCATTTTGGTTAAGGGTTTGATTATCATGGGTCTTTGATTAACCTTTGTGGCCAAGGGTTCATTTATATTGGGTCTGTGATATATCTTGTTCCTATGGGAGCTTTTCTATGGTGATTCTTGTGTTAGAAAAGAATGGCGAGTAGTTCATAAATAGATATCAATAAATTTGATGGGAAAAGTTTTTAATTAAGGAAGATCAAGAAGGAAGGCCTTTGGGTAGACAAATATTATGGATCATTGTGGATCTAAGTATTGCACCAATAAGGATGTTGATAGAAAATTGAACCAAGTTGGATTGAAAGGAAGAGAGCAAAATATGGTTGTGTCTCTCAGATTTAATATAATGAATGTTTTGAGGGAAGCTACAACAAAGGAATTATGGAGCAAGTTAGGGGCTTTGTATCATTCTAAGTATTTGGTGAACAAATTGTCCCATTGGAAGGAGTTATAAAACTTGAGGATTAATGATAGAGACTTAGTGAAAGAGCATTTGAATACCTCAAATGTTGTGGTAAGTCAATTAATGTCTATTGATATTCAGATTTATGATGACTATAAGAGTATATGTTTATTTTTTTGTTTACCAAACTCGTGGGATAATAATGTTATAGCCATAAGTAGTAACACAACAACTATATATTTTGATGATATGGTCTGATCCCTATTGTTGGAGGAGATGAGGTTGAAAAAAATGGTAAATTAAAGTACATATTCCTTATCCATAAGAGGACATTCACATGTTAAAAATATGAATAAGTCCTCGAGTGGAGATCTAAATATAGAGGTAGGTCTAAATATCCAAGGAAATTTGTAAAGGGATGTTGGAAATAGGAAAATAAAGGCATGCCAAGAAGAATTGTAGATCCAAAATCATTAATAGAGGGAAGAGATCTTATGATGGTCCCTCCAAATAAGAGAATACCTCCTTAGAAGAAAGAGGGGTTGTATACTTAGCTTCTTCAAGAACACATGAAGATAATAATGCATGGTTGATTGAGTTAGGAGCCTCCTTTGATATGACTCCCCATAGGAAGTGGCTCTGTGAATATGAAAGATATGATTGATATGAAAATTTCCCTATAGATGGCTCAACAATTAGGATCACAAGACATGGAAAATTGATATTTATGCTCAAGGATGGAACACTCCTTGGTGTTCTACACATTCCAAGGTTGGAACGTGATATCTCTATGTAGGATGAGTGATGTAGGTGTAACTATAATGGTTAATCATCCTCTCAAATTAATAAATAATTTCAACCCACTGGTAAGACTAAATCTTACGGTTCTAATTCTTCTCCTCTTATTGGGATGGTTTATCTTCCTTATATAAAGGGCACCATTAATTGCATTTCCAATATTTTAGCCAAAAGAAATATTAAAACAATTTTCAAACCTACCAAAACTCTCAAGAAAATATTTTGGTTAGCTACAGATAAATTTGATCCTATGTTAAGATCGAGAGTCTACCAGATTCCATGTTCTTGCTGTAAATCTTACATTGGTCAAATGGGTCATCCCTTCAAAATTCGTCTTAAAGAGCATATTGTTGATACCCACCACCATTGATTTTCAAAGTTTGTTATTGCTAAGGACTCTTATAAATCAAAACATCTCATTTTCTTTGATCAAGTTAAAATATTGGCTTATGTTCCTTTCTATAATTCTCGGATCATCTAGGAAGCTCTAGAAATTGAGAATCACCCCACCAACTTCAACAGAGAAAATGGCTACATTCTAAACCAATCTTGGCAACTTGTTATCCATAAACTCACTATATAAGTATTTATCCCTCCTTTCTCCTCTCCCTGCTTCCTTTCTCTACATTTATATCTCATTATTGCTTGTTTCCACCCACTTTGATTAATAAGTTTTCAATCTTTATCTTAATTTATTTAATACCTCATGTGTGTGTGTGTGTCTATATATATATCTAATATATATAAATATTATTATAGATATATTATAAATTAATATATAATAAATATATAAATAATAGATAATAGATATATATATATATATTAATCAGGATTTCTTAGTGTGACTTTTTGGACTTCGGGTCGGAATCCGCGAAAATAAGTGAATTTCGTTTTTTGTACAACGTTTTTGACCGTATTATATGGATCAACACCCTGAAAACCTAGGGAACTTGATTGTGTGGGATACCCATCAAAATTTGATTTCAATCAATTCTACCAGATTTTAGAGAATTTACTAGAAAAGCCCACCAAAAAATTTCAAGAATCTCACTATAGACAACTTTGTATTATATTATATAAAATAATATATATTATATAATTTTATATATATAATATTATATAAAATATAATATAATGTGTAAAAATATATATATGATATATTATATATATATATATTTATCCATTTTTCTTTTTCAAATTTTTATTATTTATACAAAAATATCATTAATGTCCTATCATATCCTATTCCATCTATAATTTTCTTTTCTAGATATAATGGTCATTTCTTAACCTATATTGTTTCTATATCGATTTAATAGTGTTTACCTTTCATATTCATTATAACGACTACTCTTGGGACCTTTTAATTTAATTTTGATTAAATTTTGATAATTGAACTAATTTTGATTAAATTCATGTAGTATACCTAGGGGGATAATATGGGGTAAAGAGGGAGGTACCCAAGGGAATAATGTAATAATGCGATGGACCATATTTAATAAATAAAGTGGTTAACCCACATTATGTAAGAGACCACAAGTAGTTAGGGAATAATGTGATAAGTCCATTTTAATGGATGTATGGTATTGAGAGACCCATGGTAATTACCCATGGTATTCTATGTATGAAACCTATATAGAGGCTAGAGACTCTCCATTGAGACATGTCAAGGATTATTATATTGACAAGCATATGGCTTGTGGAGTGAACTCCTTCCTTAAGGAGTACTTGTATGGTGTTACCCTATATCAAGGGTTTGATTAATAAAGAGAAGAATTTATATCTTATTTGTGTATTGACTCTTGGGTTTATTATATTAGATAATTAAAATATTTATAGGATAGAACTATTACTAGTGGTATTATAACACTTTCTTGCGCAAAGAGCGGGAGAATGTTTTTCATTTTTGCAAGAATTTTTTGGGTGCTAAGTTTGCAGATCATATATGAATTTTTTTGTGCAAAATTTGAGAACAAAAATATAATATATGGGTTCTTTGCCAAAAAATACCCAAATTCAAAAAAACAATTGGTCGAATTGGAGTCTGGATGAGGGGGACATCATTGATTTAAAATCAACTATGTTCCAGAAATTTTTCTGACGACAATTTGTGGATGGCATATCTCCTGTAAATGTTTGGATTTTTTTTGTGTAGAATTTCCAAAAAAGTATTATATATCTGGGTTCCTCTTGAAAATCACCCAATTTTAAAAGAAAAGAAAATAAATAAATAAATAAATTGGTCAAATCGGACTTTGGATGAGAGAGATATCACTGATTTAAAATTAATTTTTTTTTTCTTCTTTAGATTTTTTGTGACAATGGGATAATTGCAGCGTGAATATGAATTTCCAAAGTACCCAGATCGGGATTCTAATCACATGGGAAGAGGTAGAATGGTCATTCAATTTTCAAAAGTCAGTTATACTAAGGATTCTAAGTTATATTGACCAAGTTATGCCCATTTTAAATATTCACCAAAGTAAGTGATTTTTTTTTAAACCTCCACTCTATTTTAGAGTTCCAACAAGATGTTTTTTATAGGAAAAGATAATGACCCTAATATTGAAGAATTCCTAAAAAGTCACAAGTCAGCATGGCCGAGACTTTGGAAAAATATAGCATGGCTTGATTTTAAAGATGAAGTGGCCATATGGTGGGACTCACTTGACATAAAGAAGTTGGTAAGCCTTCCTGATGTTGTTTTAGACAAATGGTCTCATGCTAGAAAGTAGGATAATGAGAAGCATAAGGGGTTATTTTTTATTGGTATCTCCTTATTACAGGCTCATGGATATATTCAAAAAGAGAAGATCATTGTGTCTATCAATCCTAGTTTCCAACATAATTTTATCAATGTTAATATGACAAAAAAATTGCAAATTCTAGTGTAACACAATGAATTAAACACAGGAGTTGATAATGAGGATGTTCAAATTTATAAAGATTTGAAGATTTTTATGGATAAATATGTGTTGCATTTTTATTTATATACTTCATATATGGATAATGTGGATTTTGTTTTGGGATACGCTTGGATGTAATCTGTTGGTACTGTCAATATTAATGTGCAGAAGAAATTCCTAAAGCTCTTATGTAAAAAGAAGAAAATTAGATTGCAAGATATTTCCATTAGTAAACAGGGAGGGTCCAAGGAGGCCCAAGCGGAAAACACTACTAGTATTGACACATCAGATGAGGAGTCTATCGTGGAATTAATAATGGAAGACAAGAAACAACCGCAGACACCACAATAGGTACCAGATACAACTCAGGCTCCATCAAGTGGTGAATTAAAGAAAGATACACCATCAGTTAAAACTTCAGCATATCACCAACCACACCACCCAACCATACAACAACCAACAAAGGGAAAAATAATTAACAACAAGGACAACAACCCCTGGGCGACACATAGAGAGGTGCGATGAGACACCCACTACATATCAACGCAAAGGAACCACTAGAAACAACTTCCATCTCAAGCGAGCAAGGCACCATCTAGATCGAGTGTTCACCTTTCTCTAGGATGGCTAGATGCACGTGTATGGTACCAACAGACTGCTCTTTTGAGTAAATCTTATTATTTGTGTTCTTCTCATGTTTTGGGGATGAAACATGTTTAAGGGGGGTGGAAGGTAATATACCTAGGGGGGATAATATGGGGTATATAGGGAGGTACCCAAGGGAATAATGTAATAATGTGATGGGCCATATTTAATAAATAAAGTGGTTAACCCACATTATGTAAGGGGCCACAAGTAGTTAGGGAATAATGTGATAAGCCCATTGTAATGGATGTATGATATTAAGATACCTATGGTATTGCATGTATGAAGCCCATATATAGGCTAGAGACTTTCCAATGAGACATGCCAAGGATTATTGTATTGACAAGCATATGGCTTGTGGAGTGAAATCCTTCCATAAGGAGTAGTTGTATTGTGTTACCCTACCTGAAGGGTTTGATTAATAAAGAGAAGCATTTCTATCTTATTTGTGTATTGACTCTTAGGTTTATTCTACTAGAGAATTTTAATATATTTATAGGTTAGAATTATTACAAATCCTATGTTAATATCGGGAGTCTACCAGATTCCATGTTCTTGTGGTAAATCTTACAGTGGTCAAATGGGTCGTCCCTTAAAAATTCGTCTTAAATAACATATTGTTGATACCCACCACCACTGATTGTCCAAGTCAGTTATTGCTAAGAAATCTTAAAATTTAAACATCTCATTTTCTTTGATCAAGTTAAAATCTTGGCTTATGTTCCTTTCTATAATTCGCGGATCATTTAGGAAGCTCTAGAAATTGAGAAATACCCCCCAACTTCAATAGAGAAGATGGCTACATGCTAAGCCAATTGTGACAACTTGTTATCCATCAAATCACTCAATAATTATTGCTCCCTCCTTTCTCCTCTCCCTGCTTCCTTTCTCTACATTTATATCTCATTATTCCCCTTTTCCACTTGTTTTGATTAATAAATTTTCAATCTTTATATTAATTTATTTAATACCTCATGTGTGTGTGTGTGTGTATCCAAATTTTCTTTTTCCAAATATTTTATAAATACAAAAAGAAATCATAATTAATATGGTCCTATTAGATTCTAATCCATATATAATTTTATTTTCCAAATATAATGGTCATTTTGTTAAAAATAACAAGAAGAAAATCCTAATTTAATTTGCCCTTGAATTAAATTGTAATTCTACTCTCATAGTAGCTTGTAGCACTTAACTAAGTTAAGTTGACTTAGTTGGCTCAGTAAATTTGAGTTGGAAGATTGAAATTGGAAGCCTATCTAGAGCCATGTAGAGTGATCCCTAAATTTTAGGGGCCCAGATTGATTTCTTATTGAGTTGTAATTATTTAAATCAGTTTAACTGAGTTAAATCCAGTTAAACTAGTTCTAACTCTTGGAGGAACTATTAAGTGGTCAATTGAATTAAATTGAATTTGATTCACATGTAGTGATCAATCAGATAACTGAAAAATCACTCAAAATAGCTCATGCATGTCAGTTCATATGAAGACCTAGTTGAGATTAGAGAGTTTAGGGATAGTGTATTATTAGTTGTAAATTCATCTAAATTAAACAGGTGATGCATGCAATCAATGTAAGCCCTATGGATGGATTGCTTAGTTATGAGTGAGGAATTTCCCAATTAAATATGCGCTAATTCCCTTAGGGACTTCTCAAGGAAGTAGGGGCTTGGAAGGAAGCATATTTGGCTAAGTATTCGCTTTAGTTAGTTTGTGACGCAGGGAGATAGTTTGTACTTGTGCAAAGATTGTTCATATTGAACAAGAATTGTATTTTCTTCTTAGATATTATAGTTAATGCAATATATAGATAGTGGGGTTTTTAGCTCTTGCTTTCCCTAAATAAATATTGCGTTATGTGCAATTGAAATTCTTCATTTTCTGCTTGATGATTTCATCGATCAATTTGTGTTTTCGCTGATGACTAAAGTAGATTCAAGTATTTTTTTTAGCATGTCACATAAGCTGTTTGAATCTACAAGTAAAAATCTACATGGTATCAGAGCTGAAGTAACTATAGACTATGAGAATACACGTTTCTTGTGTGTGTGAAATCGAATATGTAGTTTCATACTTCAGAGTCATCATGATGTCATTATACGATTTGAGACTTGAGTGTGCCTTGGAGGGAAACTCAACTTACATATCTTGGAAGGACAAGATGGAGGCAGTGTTGGAAGAAAACGACTTGAAGGAATTCATAGATCATGATATCCCGAAGCATCCAACATGTGATGTTAAAGATCTAGTTGAATGGAGAAAGTGTGGGGAAAAGGTGAGAAGGATTTTCCTAGAAGGAGTTCGAGATCATATTGTCTTGAATCTCCACGGTAAGGAAACTCCATTTACAATGTGTGCATTGACGGGCCTGTTTCAAAATAACAGTGACCACAGGAACGTGGCATTGAAGGACAAACTCAGAAAGATCAATATGGAGAAGGGTGAATCAATTCCAAAGTACTAGACCAAGTTCACCCAATTTCGGGATGAGCTTGGAAGTGTCAAGGTTACTATTGCAGAAGACGATTTAGTGAGCCTAGCACTTCTAGGATTTTTCAAGAGCTCACATGGCTACTAGGACTCAGTTAATGGAAGGGAGATGCTACCAGAGTGGGAGTGATTTTGGTTTGACTTGGTACAGGAAGAGATTTAGTGGAACACCAGAGACGAATCCTCATCAAATCATGATGATGAGGAGAATTGTGCCTTAGCTGGGAAGGCAAAGAAAGGGAAGGGGAAGTCATCCAATTCCAAATCATATTCTAGTCAGGGTAGAAAGAAGAAGGATATGTCGAAAATCAAGTGTTTTCACTATCACGATCTAGGACACTATGCCACAAAGTGTCCGCACAAGA
Source organism: Pinus taeda (assembly GCA_000404065.3). Taxonomy (NCBI): domain Eukaryota; kingdom Viridiplantae; phylum Streptophyta; class Pinopsida; order Pinales; family Pinaceae; genus Pinus; species Pinus taeda. Next base: position 42,197 of record APFE031128217.1, on the reverse strand, counting down.
AGGTCGGTAAGAAGACCTCAAGAGGAATGGTAGGTCAAGCTCTTGCTTTTCAATTTGAGCTAGATTTTAGCCTCATTGCTTGCATGGTGTCATTGGTGATGGGTAGTGTGTGGTACTTGGATAATGGATCTTCATTCCATATGACCGATAACAAAGAGCTCTCCAATAACTTTGAGGAGAAGGATCTCCATATGCACATCGAGATGGGATATGATGGGAGGTATAACGCAATCGACATTAGTAGTGTTACCTTTCAGAGGGAGTCTAGTTCTCCCGTCACTATGAGAGATGTCATGTATGTTCCAAGTTTGAAGAAGAACTTGGTATGCTATGATGTGATATTTAGTAAGGGACAGGCTTTCCTTTGTCACATAGTCATAGGACAGGTGAAGCGAATCAGGGTTCCAGTGAAGAACCTCTACAAATTTGAGGTAGAAGAGTATGATGCTTTGAGAAATAAAGTAGAGAAGGTGCATAGTCGAGACATTGGTGAGTTGTAGCATAGAATATTTGGTCAATTTCACCCCGGAGCCTTGAATATCATGCAAAAAATTTCTACAAGACTTCCCAAGGGTACACTTGAGCAGAGAGACACATGTGAAGGGTGTACATTGGGGAAGTACACCAAAGATTCTTTTCATGACAAAGGTAGTTGAGCGCAAGTGACTCTTGATCAAGTTCACTCAGATGTGTGTGGACCATTCTCAACAACTTCCATGACCAAGCACAGGTATTATGTAATATTTGTTGATGATTTTTCTCGTAAGTGTTGGATTTTCTTCATGCTGAAGAAATATTAGACGTTCTCTAAGTTTTTTGAATTTAAAGAACTTGTCGAGAAAGATACTGGTAGGAAATTTAAAGATCTCAAAAGTGATAACGATGGAGAAAATGTGTCAAATGAATTCAAGAACTTCTATGCTTCAAAAGGAATTCAGTGGGATTTGATAGCACCTCATACCCCACAACAGAATGGGGTGGCTGAAAGGAAGAACAAAAGTATTGTGGGAGTGATACGGGTGATGTTACATGATCATGGTCTGCCATTACATTTGTGGTATGAAGCATGTAACACAGTTGTTTACTTGCAGAATAGAAGCCCTCATCGAATCCTCGGGATGAATAAAATAGAAGAGGTTTTTTCAGGGAAGAAACCAGATGTGGCACACTTCAGGATATTTGGTTCATCATTCTACTACCATGTTACTAAATATGCATGGAAATGGTAGAGCCAACGGCTGATTTGGGAATATTTGTGGGGTACATTGATACGAATCACAACTATTGACAGTGGTTCACAGAGACACGAAGTTCGATGAAGAGAAGGCCATGAGTTGTTCCCTTGAGAAGGAGTTTCAACTACATGCAGTTGAGGAGATTTTAGCTCTGAAGGGGGAACCTTGGGATGATGTAGAGCACGCACATGTAGAGGAGCATGGAGTGAAAACACCCACTCATGCAGAGACTTCTAGAGATGGGAGAAAGAAAACCAAAGAGGCTGACATTTTGTTTCATGATGCTATGAAGAATGTGGGAGCACCGACATCACAACACAGGCAAAGGAGGTCACCAGAGAGGTACATTGGCTACATGGCTGTGATGAGCAAGAGTGTAGAGATTAAGCCATCCTCATTCGAGAAAGAAGTGTAGCAACCAGTGTGGTTTGGTGACATGGGGGAGGAATATGACTCCATTATCAGAAACAATGTTTGGAAAATGGTCCCAAGATCAACAGACAAGTCAGTGGTGAGTTCCATATGGCTTTACAAGGTAAATAAAGCAGCATACGGGAGTGTGGAGAAACACAAGGCCAGATTTGTGGCCAAACGGTTCTCTCAGGTGGAGGGAATTGATTACGATGATACTTTTTCTCCTGTAGCAAGGTACTCATCAATAAAATCTATTCTAGCACTTTCAGCACAGATGGGATGAAAGATATATCAGATGGATGTAAAGACAAAATTGCTCAACGACGTGATTAAGGAACAGGTGTATATTGAGTAGTCGAAAGGATTTGAGACCTTCAACAGATAGTCACATGTGTGCAGACTCAAGCTAGCATCGTATGGACTAAAAAGCAAACCCTGTACTTGGTACACTAGGATTGACAACTATTTCATTGAGTTGGTATTCACCGAAAGTGAAGCAGATGCGAACCTTTACCATATTGTGGTTGAAGGTAAATTGTTGTTATTGTTTTATATGTCGATGATTTGATTCTGACAGGTGATGAAAATTTGATCAAGTCTTGCAAAGAGGATCTTGCAAGAGAGTTTGAGATGAAGGACTTGGGGCTATTGCACTAATTTCTTGGTGTGGAAGTATGGAAAGGAGATGAGGAACTATTTGTCTCTGATGGAAAGTATGCCAACGACATATTGAAGAAGTTCCACATGGAGAGCAACAAACCCATGGAGACTCCTCTAGCCAGTAACTGGAGGAAGGAGGATGATACTCTAGGTGAAGTAGTGGAGGCTACTATTTATAGACAACTTATGGGTTTGATTATGTATTTGGTGAACACACGACCAAACATATGTTATGCTTTTAACCAGTTTAGTCAAGCCATGGTTAAACCAAACAAACTATATTGGAAGGAATCTTAACATGTGTTATGATATGTCAGAGGAACCGCTCAGTTTGGTATTTGGTACAGATAGACAGAGGGAGTGAAGCTTCAAGGCTTCATAGGTGCAGATTAGGTAGGGAGTCCATCCGACACGAAGAGAACCTATTGATGCCTCGAAAATCGTTGGAACAATAATGGGGTATAACCACCCGGTCTGGACCTTAAAGCAGCTCCTTTTCCGTTTGGTGTGGTGGCTCCGACTGGTTTAACTAGGTCCAGTTACCTTCTCCCTATTTCTATTGGTTTATAATGTATCTTTAACTACCAATAGACAGGGATATTAGATCACTTCTTCTTGCTGATCAGGCAAGAGAATGACCCTTAAGCTGATTGGGTTCAGCCAAGCCACAACTAAAGTGTTGCCTCTTTGAGAAGAGGACTTAAAAGAATGTAGAATTTACTCTAAATGCAAGTTTATTCTTTGATGCAAGCAAAAGAAGCTAATCTAAATCCTATCTTAATTAGACAGATATAGATCTAACCCAACTAAGAGTAAGATAATTAAAGTATTGAGATTTAAATATGTCTTGTTTATAATGAATATCAAGTTAATGAAGTAGTTCAATTAACTGATATTATAGTTACCAAAACACATCCCATTGAAACCTCTTAACTGAAATAATAAGCCAATAACATTCCAGGAAGTAGTTCACAAAAATGATATTGATTATCAAATCAATAAATCCAATAATTGAATAATGATA
>APFE031128217.1:23479-34977 GCA_000404065.3 Pinus taeda | reverse complement strand
GACTAATACCATGAACCAACCATGAAAGTGCGTGAACTTTTCTCCACATGAAATAAACTTTTCTCTGCATAAAATTCCGTGAACTTTTCTCCACATGAAATAAACTTTTCTCTGCATAAAATTCCGTGAACTTTTCTCTATATGAAATAAAATTTTCTCTGCATAAAATTCCGTGAACGTTTCTCCACATGAAATAAACCTTTCTCTACATAAAATCCTGTGAACGTTTCTCCACATGAAATAAACTTTTATAAACTTTTCTCTGCATAAAATTCCGTGAACTTTTTTCCACATGAAATAAACTTTTCTCTGCATAAAATTCCGTGATCTTTTCTCTACATGAAATAAATTTTTTTCTGCATAAAATTACGTGAACTTTGCTGCACTATAATTTATCATCTAAGATGAGTGGGTTGCCATCAAGTACAACATATGTATCATAATGCCAACAATTTCTTCGATATTTTTCTTTCAATAGGTTCATGCATGCAGAATTATGTGTATTCACGTTTCTCACTTAGCAATATGGGTCAGTAATCATATTTTTGCTCTCATCGATATAGCTGAAATGAAATTCTTACACTCATTATTGCTCAGATTTGCTACAAACGAAGATAAATTTCCCACAAAAATGTTGCAGCGAATGATCTTATCCATGATTTTATCTATGCCTGTACCAAATCTTACAAACTCCCGAGTTGAGTAGAAACATTGCATCACACTCGTTCATATTTTTTTCCCTTTAGTCACATCTATTTCTTCTGAAAGGATTCAGGGCCTCTAATTGGTGAATTTCGAATCCTGGTCCTTTTCTTTTAATTTTTCCGAGATCTTTCCTCAGAATTTTGGACTTTCTAGCCTATTGGACTCTTAGATTCATATTATATCGTAAACATTTAAAACGAATTATGAGATTTATCTCTCCAATATCCACATTTTAATTTTCCTTTTACATCCATTACATTTAGTAAAGGAAATGGCCCTTTACAGGTAAAGGTAAGTGGTCTTGCAAATAATTTTTACAAAACTTCAAATTATCTCATTATCAGAATGAAATTTGTCAGAACTACATTATAAACTCTTACAAAACTTTTAGCCTCCAATACATGAATGTTTGATGTACTAAAAAGGAAAAGTTTGCACATTATACATTTTAAAATCATTTGTTATCAGACATGATAAATATCATAAGTTTTGTTTGAAAAAGTCACAAAAAAAAAATTGTTCCAATATCTTTCTTCCCTTGAATATTCTAAATATCAGGACTTCTTAAATCAGAGGTGAAATTTAAGTAAACTTTCGAAAATAAATGTCGTCGGAAACATTACGAAGAAAAATATTTATTCATCTGAGTTTTTCCCGTTAAGAAGTTTTGGAAATCTTGAGATCTTATCTTTCAATCTATTTCTCTCATAAACTTGTAACTTCAAAATATTACGATAAGTATTTTCGTAGGTTTTTAATCAATTCATTATTATCTTTCACTGCGCTCACATGAAGTATTATTTGATTATTTTTGGATATATATGCTACTTTCATGTTATCATGGTGGACAAGAACTTGGATATATTTTAATCATAATTTCGTCAAATCCAAGTATTCATTCATTGGGATAACACTGTGACTTTAGGGATATACATTCTTCATAGAGTCTGCACATGGGCCTCTTTTCTCTTCTCGATAGTTTGCTTTGATAGTTAGAAATTCCATCACCTGTGGTTCGCTTACATTTTTCCCTTTGACTCATTATTGGAGCACATTTTTTTCATCTTTTAATAAGAATTTTTATTTGCTTTTCAAGGCACTCTTGAGCAACCACTATGTTAATGAAACAATAAAAAAAGAATTTGGTGTAAATAAAAGTACTGAACCATGGTTAATTCATTTTTAGAACTATCTTTTATTTTAATTCTTGATATATCGCTCCATAATTATCATATGATGGTTCAAGTCTTCTTCATATACATAATTGCTACATCATTTGGGATTTTGAATCAATTTCAATGTTTTGGGGATGATATAAATTTAAAATGGAAAAAACAAAGAAAACGATCATTGCTACAATTCATAAAGAAGCATATCTTCATTCTCTTTTCTAATAGAATTGGTTTATTTAAGATTTGTTGAACATTAAATATTGTTTTCTTTTAGTTGACTACTTGCTTTAGTTTAGATTTAATAAATAATGGTTTTGGGTTAATGAAATTTCAGTTAATTCAACTTCTTCTACTTTTAATTCTAATTAAAGGAAGAAGTTATCTTTTATTGGAGAAGATGGTATCTCTTAAATAAAATTAAATGAAATTATTCAATGGTAAGTTTCATATGCCCAAATTCATTGATTTTCTTACTTTTGGTTTCATTTTTGTTTTTAATCTTTGTTGATCTTAAACTATGTTTTTGCAGCTTTCCATAAACTTTTCACACCTCTACCAAATCAGTTTTAGAGCTCATTCTCCTTTAATCGATTTTCTTTCAAGTTTTTAGGAGAAGAAGAAATGGTCCTCATCAAATAAGCTAAACTAGGGAGTTTCTGGATCATTAGCCTGTTTCTTGAGCATTATTTTATCATAAAATGGTTAAGATGCTTTTCTGGAGGTTTTGCTTTGAAACAAAAAAATTTGCAGCAACCAAAGATTTCTCATTTAGCTTATTATCACCTAACACTACTATTTACCCTTTCCATTTTGAGAGCCTTGTTTCTTATACCTTTGCAAGATAAAAATTTTAAAATCTCAACATAAAAGTAAATGTACACATGCTTATCTTATTTTACTCTTTTGTTGAGACATTTGTATAGTTAAAACTTGTTGGACTCACACATGCTGAGGAAGCATGTGTATAGTTAAAACTTGTGAGTAGGTCAAAGCTTAGATGCAATAGTGTGGGCTAACAAGTATTGATGCAACTAGATTGAGAGGGCATTGAGGCTTCTTGATGATTCTCTAATGAAGTTAAGAAGATCATGATAAAATATGCATTCATGACCTATATCTATTATGTTCATCATATGTTTAATGAAATGTTTATGATGTGACTGACATGTTTTGAGAAAGATCTAGCACTAGTATTAATTGTTTAGACTTGTTATCATCTTAGAATTCATTCTATAACGTTTTGGGTTATTTTGGTAATGGATTGTAGACTAGCCCTGAAAACGTGACATAGATATCGTAGCCCCACCCTCTGAACTGGATAATTTCAGTCATAAGAGCTCCAAGATGTCCATTGACCCAATCACGCTTAGAAGAGGTGATCTTTTTGAAATTGGTGAAACGGTTCACAATGTCACTAAGGACGCGCTCCAAGAAGTGATGGTGGAGCAGAAAATTTTGTTGGGAGTGCTACGAACACAACTATAGGGACTACAGTTGCAACCCCCTCAAACAGGAACGATGGCCCAATATCTCACACCAGGTATATCAGAGACGAAACATATGTTGCACGCCCATGTGACCAACACTTTCGTGTTCCCCGAGGGCACGTTAGTGGCAACAAATGAAGTTGACCAAGCTACAGTGGGTAGGATTAAGGGGTTGAGCTTAAACTTGGCTACCCTTCCACGAGAAACCCTGTACAATTATAGGATGGGGTCATAGCCAAGCTCCATGCTAGAGAAGGTTGTGCGCTACAGGTATTGAGCGAACAAAATATCAATATGGAACAACTTAGTCGGTAGCATGATGAATTCGTTGCGCAGACTCAAGGATTGGCACAAGTGGTGGACGATGCTTATAGAATTGTCCCGAAATTGGCTGTCCTGACAGATCTACCAGTCGGAGTGCTAATTCACAAATTGGCCAGTGGATTCCATGAGGCAAAGGAGGAAGTAACGAGGATACAGCTGGACCTCAACCTTCAGATTTCTGAACTGCGATTAAAGGGGTAGTCATCCACGCCCCCGGAAGTTGAGGAACAACGCACTGGGGCTATCCAAAAGGGGTTGGAGGAAATAGGATAGGTAGTGCAAAGTTGTACTGCTATAATGGAAAAATCCTTCATGATCATCACTTCCTTATAGGAGAACCCCACCATACAGTGCCTGGAAACAAAGGCATGGGGCCATGGAATATCCACAGGGAAGGGGGTTGAGGACATCGACTTGGACGAAGAGCATGCAGATCCAAAAACTACCTCGCAACAGTTAAAATGGATGCGCGTCCCTAAGAAACCGATCCCCATAAAGAAGATGAAGGCATCCAAGACGTCCATTGACCCAATCACGCTTAGAAGAGGTGATCTTTTTGAAATTGGCAAAACTTTTCACGATGTCACTAAGGATGCGCTCCAAGAAGTGATGGTGGAGTAGAACACTGTGTTGGGAGTGCTACGAATGCGGCTACAGGGACTGCAGGTGCAACCCCCTCAAACAGGAACGATGGCCCAATATGTCACAGCAGGTACATCAGAGACGGAACATATGTTGCACGCCCGCGTGACCAACACTTTCGTGTTCCCCGAGGGCACGTTAGTGGCAGCAAACAAAGTTGACCAAGCTACAGTAGGCAGGATTAAGGGGTTGAGCTTAAACTTGGCTGCTCTTCCATGAGAAACCTTGTACAGTTACAGGATAAAGTCATAGCCAAGCTCCGCGCCAAAGAAGGTTGTGCGCTACAGGTATTGAGTGAACAAAATATCAATATGGAACAGATCAGCCGGCAATGTGATGAACTCATTGCGCAAACTCAAAGATTGGCACAAGCGGTGGATGATGCTTATATAACTATCCCGGAATTGGCTGTCCTGACAGATATACCAGTCAGAGTGCGAATTCACAAATTAGCCAGTGGATTCCACAAGGAAAAGGAGAAAGCAACGAGGATACAATTGAACCTCAACCTTCAGATTTCTGAACTACGATTAAAGGGGCAGTCATCCATGCCCCCGGAAGTTCAGGAACAATGCACTGGTGCTATCCAAAAGGGGCTGGAGGAAATAGGATAGGTAGTGCAGAGTTGTACTACTATATTGGAAGAATCCTTCACGGTCCCCACTTCCTTATAGGAGGACCCCACCATATAACGCCTGGAAACAAAGGCACGGGAGCTTCAAGTGCAGTATGACAATGTGCGCGGAATGGTGCAGACAGTTGTCCTAACCCAATGGTTGGTGAAGCTACAATAGGTGAAGGCGTTGAAGGAACAGGTGAATGCCGCACGACAGAAAGAGGCAATACTTAAAGCATGCGTCCAGCCTTGGATTGATGAGGCCTTCCTTATCACTACCGATATCGAAGGAAAGCTCACATAGATGAAGGTGATGTATGACATAAGATAGGGATTTGCGCCTGATGGCGAGCATTCAGTCGAAAGAGTAGAGCAAATCCAACAGATAGAAGAACAGTGCACTGCAGACCTTCGTGCAGCACAGGCATAGTTGCAGGGGCTCTGTGCCAAGATCACCGCACTAGCAGATTGACTCGAGATGAGTCACGATGATTTTTTTGGGGGCTTGTTGGGCATGGGATCCCCCGCAGCATGTTTTTGGGGCTCGAAGCTCAAGTTTTGGTCAATTATGTTGTAAGGCTCTGCGAATTGAGGGCACGGAGTGTGAAGTCTAGGATGATTCATAGGGTTGTCTACCCTAAAATATTTTAATTTAATGTAAAGTTGTGTCGAGATACCCATGGTCTAAGGACCATGGGATTGTATAAATAGGGTGAGGCTCTAAGTGTAAAGAGAGGAAGGAAAAATGATAGAATAGCGAAGGCATGATTCGGGGTTAGAGTTGGATTTGAAGTGTACTGCAAGGAGGCCCAAGAGTAGGGTAAGACCTTCCACTAAGCGTGGTTTCTCTTATCCATCTTGCTAGTGGCAGGCGAACTACCGACAGATATCCAGTTCCTGCCTATTGAATAGGACCTTCCTGAGCCCGCGAAGTATGCTTTGCTTTGGGCCACGAAGGACACCAAGCGGGTTCACGTGATCAAGGTTTTTTGGGTGCTAATGGAGGCGAGCATCTGGATGTGGATCAATAGAAGGCCACAGTTGTCTCCCACAGTGTATGCCACTCTGCAGATCTTTGCAGAGTTTAAAGTAGACATGCAAAAAATTCATGTCCGAGCACGGAAGGATCCAGCAAAGGAATGGACATAGCTTCCATTTATTTCTATTGATGAGTCACGATGATTTTTTTGGGGGCTTGTTGGGCATGGGATCCCCCGCAGCATGTTTTTGGGGCTCGAAGCTCAAGTTTTGGTCAATTATGTTGTAAGGCTCTGCGAATTGAGGGCACAGAGCGTGAAGTCTAGGATGATTCGTAGGGATGTCTACCCTAAAATATTGTAATTTAATGTAAAGTTGTGTCGGGATACCCATGGTCTATAGACCATGGGATTGTATAAATAGGGCGAGGCTCTAAGTGTAAAGAGAGGAAGGAAAAATGATAGAATAGCGAAGGCATGGTTCGGGGTTAGAGTTGGATTTGAAGTGTACTGCAAGGAGGCCTAAGTGTAGGGTAAGACCTTCCACTAAGCGTGGTTTCTCTTATCCATCTTGCTAGTGGCAGGTGAACTACTAGCAGATATCCAGTTCCTGCCTATTGAATAGGACCTTCCTGAGCCCGCGAAGTATTCTTTGCTTTGGGCCACGAAGGACACCAAGCGGATTCACGTGATCAAGGTTTTTTGGGTGCTGATGGAGGCGAGCATTTGGATGTGGATCAATAGAAGGCCACAGTTGTCTCCCACAGTGTATTCCACTCTGCAGATCTTTGCAGAGTTTAAAGCAGACATGCACAAAATTCATGTCCGAGCACAGAAGGATCCAGCAAAGGAATGGACAAAGCTTCCATTTATTTCTATTAATGACACCATCTTCACAACATTGGAAACATGGCCTCCGGAGTGGCATGCTCCAGACTTGGCAGGAATGGAGAAGGCTGTAGCCCAACAAGGAAGAAGGACACCAAGCTGCGCATCACACAGCTGGCCGAAAAGAGGCGCTAGGAACAAGAAGTAGCCACACAACAGAAGACAACCGATGCAGCAACAACGATGTAGATGATAGGAACAACAACAACACCAATAAAAGAGGCTGAAAGGGGCCATGGAATGTCCATAGGGAAGGGGACTGAGGACATTGACCTAGATGAAGAGCACGCAGATCTAGAAACTACCTCGCAATAGTTAAAATGGTCGCGCGTCCCTGAGAAACCGGTCCCCATAAAGAAGACGAAGGCATCCAAGACGTCCATTGACCCAATCATGCTTACAGGAGGTGATCTTTTTGAAATTGGAGAAACAATTCATGATGTCACTAAGGACGCGCTCCAAGAAGTGATGGTGGAGTAGAACACTGTGTTGGGAGTGTTACGAATGTAGCTACAGGGACTACAGGTGCAACCCCCTCAAACAGGAATGATGGCCCAATATGTCACAGTAGGTACAACAGAGAAGGAACATATGCTGTGCACACATGTGACCAACACTTTCTTGTTTCCCGAGGGCACGTTAGTGGCAACAAATGAATTTGACCAAGCTATAGTGGGCAGGATTAAGGGGTTGAGCTTAAACTTGGCTGCCCTTCCACGAGAAACCTATACAGTTATAGGATGGGGTCATAGCCGGGCTCCGCGCCAGAGAAGGTTGTGCGCTATAGGTATTGAGCGAACAAAAGATCAATATGGAACAGCTCAGCCGACAGCGTGATGAACTCGTTGCACAGACTCAAGGATTGGCACAAGCGGTGGACGATGCTTATAGAACTGTCCTGGAATTGACTGTTCTAACAGATCTACCAGTTGGAGTGCAAATTCACAAATTGGCTAGTGGATTCCACGAGGCAAAGGAGGAAGCAACGAGGATACAACTGGAACTCAACCTTCAGATTTCTGAATTGCGATTAAAGGGGCAGTCATCCACGCCCCTAGAAGTTCAGGAACAACGCACTGGTGCTATCCAGAAGGGGATGGAGGAAATAGGATAGGTAGTGCAGAGCTGTACTACTATGTTGGAAGAATCCTACACGGTCCTCACTTCCTTATAGGAGGACCCCACCATACAACGCCTGGAAATAAAGGCGCGGGAGCTTCAAGTGTAGTATGACAATGTGCGTGGAATGGTGCAGACAGTTGTCCTAACCCAATGGTTGGCGAAGCTACAGTAGGTGAAGGCGTTGAAGGAACAGGTGGATGCTGCATGACATAAAGAGGCAATACTTAAAGCATGCGTCCAGCCTTAGATTGATGAGGCCTTCCTCATCCCTACTGATATCGAAGGAAAGCTCACATAGATGAAGGTGATGCATGACTTAAGACAGGGATTTTCCCCTGACGGCGAGCATTCAGTCGAAAGAATAGAGAAAATCCGACAGACGGAAGAATAGAGCATTGCGAACCTTCGCGTAGCACAAGAATAGTTGGAGGGGCTCCATGCAAAGATCACCACACCAACAGATTGACTCAGGATGAGTCATGATGATTTTTTTGGGGGCCCGTTGGGCATGGGATCTAGGGCACAAAAATGTATATGCTCCAGCAGAAACTTAAACATATCAAATCCTGCCTTAAAGTTTGGAACAAAAAGGAATTTGGAGATATCTTCAAGGCCAAAAGAGAAACTGAGCAGAAGCTGCAGGAGATCAACCAAATCAACATCAATGATGGCTTCACCAAAGGGCGACAGAAAATAACTGACACTCTGTAGGAAAAATGGGAGGATTGATGCTTACAAGAAGAAATTTTCTCGAGGCATAAATCAAGGATACAATGGATTAAAGAGGGAGAAAGAAACACAAAATTCTTCCACAAATCCACCATGGCTCACAAGGCACACAACAGAATCACAAAGATCAAATAGTCTCAAGGTATTGAGTTTGTTTCTCACAATGATATGGAAGTGATCCTTGTACAACACTTATGCAATATTGCAAAGGAGCCACTGGAGGACAGATCTAGGTTCATTTACCATTTCACTCAGTTTACCCTTCAGCTGGTTATTAGAGAGGACAACCACAATCTCAACAGGCCAGTTTCGGAAGAGGAGGTCAGTGAAGTGATTAATGAAATGCAGAAATGGAAAAGCACCAGGCTCGGATGGATTCACTGTAGACTTCTTCAAATCCCACTGGGAAACTATTAAACATGATATCCTCGAGGTTATGGAAGACTCAAGAAGATCCAAAAAGGTACTGAAGGCCCTGAATGCATCCTTCATAGCTCTGATTCCAAATCAAGAAAAGGCCATGACTCTGGATGGTTTCGGCCCATAGAGTTACATAATGTGGTGTATAAAATTATCTCCAAAGTAATAGCCAATTGACTCAAACCACTTCTACCCTCTCCCATCTCGGAGGAGCAAACTGGCTATGTAGAGGGAAGAAAAATCCTCAACAATATCATCCAAGCTCATGAGGTGGTACACTCTTTCAAAAGCAACAAGCAAGCTGGTATGATCATTCAGTTGGACCTAGTGAAAGCCTATGACAAATTGAGTTGGGCTTACATAAGAGAAATTATGAAAGCCCATAGTTTTGACCAAAATTGGATAAGATGGGTCATGGACTTAGTTACCTCAACCAGTTTTTCCATATTGCTTGACCTTCACGCCCTCTAGAGGACTCAGATAGGGAGATCCACTCTCACCATTCCTCTTCATCCTTTTGATGGAAGGGCTATCTAGAGCATTTAAGATGGTGAATGCTGAAGGATGAATTCAAGGTATCAAACTTACCGCAGATGGAGAGGCAAACACCCATCAATAATTTGTGGATGATACAATGTTGCAGAGCATACCCACAGTCAGGGAAGCCAGAGCAATAAAAAACATCTTAAATGACTTTGCTATGGCAGCAGGGAGAGAGGTAAGCCTAAACAAGTCCAATTTTTTTTTTATTTAACACTAATGTTGCTATTCATAGAAACATTACCGGAATTCTTGGATTTCAAAGAGAACAACTACCTTCCAAATATCTTGGCATTCCTCTTACTGACAAAACTCTAAGAAAGAAAGTCTGGGAGCTAATTTTAAATAAACTTCAGGACAAGGTGAGAAAATGGACATGCAAATCACTGAATTTGGAAGAACGCCTCGTGCTCACACAGGTGGTCTTACAGGCCATTCCCATTTTTATGTTTTCAGCTCTTCCTGTTCCTCAAGGTATTAAGCAGCAGATAAGAAGCATAGAAATGGAATTTCTATGGGGCAGAGGGGAAGAGAAAAAGAAGTGGGCTTTAGTAGCCTGGGACAAGCTTTGCAAGCCCAAGAGCCATGGTGTATTGGGGCTTCACGATCCTGAGACCTTCAGCAGAGTTTCAGGAGCCAAGCTTTGGTGGATATGAATTAAGGAACCGAATGCCCCCCGGGCTAAGATTTGGAAGCAAAAATATGCCAAGCACTGGTAGGAGAAGGATCATATTAGAATGTCAGGGCAAATCAGGGGCTCCCATATTTGGAACCTTGCTTGGGATAATAAAAACATTGTTCAACAACATTGTTTTTGGGAAATTCGAGCAGGGGACCTTGCTCGATTTTGGGAGGATAATTGGCAACAGGAACCCAACCTGTATAGGGAGGAATTTGCAGCTCTCAAAAGTGACACAGACAAAAAAGGTGTGGTTTTGGTAAAAGACTTCTGAGGTCAGGGGGGAAATAATGGAAAATGGAGGAAGTGGAAGGAGCTAGGATACAGTGATGAAAGCCCACTGAAGACAAAGGTAGGAGCTCTTACCTAGGAGCTAGAGCATAGAAGGATTCTAGTTTCTTCCTCAATGGATCAAATGATATGGGGATAAAACACCGAAGGAAACGTTAACCAAAAAGAGGCCAAATAGGAAGTCACAGGATTCAACTTTGTGAAACTTGATCAGGTCTGGAACAAACTTTGGCAAAGTCTACATTGGATGAAAATAAAGTTATTCATCTGGCTAGTGTATCAAAGGAAGATCTTAATTTTGGAGAATCTTCTTAAGAAAGGGTTCATTTTTCCTTCCAAGTGTTACCTATGTGGCACTCAAGAGGAGACGATTGAACACCTTCTCAACCTTTTTCCTTTCACTTCAAAGGTGTGGGACTGGGTGGCCTCTATTTTTAGTCAAACTGATAGGGATCGTATTAGCATATAAAACACTCTAAAGAACTGGAGGAAGAACTTCTCAGGGAATGACATAGTTAATAAAGCCTGGATTCTGGTTCCCAGTTTTGTCATATGGAATGTGTGGAAGGAATGCAACAGTCAAATCTTCAAAAACAAAGTAAACAAGCCCCAACACATAATTGAGCAAATTCTAAGGCAGCTCAAAGACATAGTAAGAAGCTTGCTAAGGACCCTTCCTAAAGATCCTCCTTTGCCTCAAGAGGAGATAATTATATTTCACTTGGGTCTTGTTGAAGCCCCGAAAATCGGGTCGACAACAAGGGGGATACCCACCCGGTCCGGACCTTGGTTGGCAGCTCCTTATCCATTTGGTATAGCGGGTCCGAATGGGGATAACGGGACCAGTTTCCCGATCTGGGTGTGTGTGTGTGTGTAGAGTTGAATAATGTTGATCTAAGAGTACTT
>APFE031128206.1:74086-95675 GCA_000404065.3 Pinus taeda | reverse complement strand
AGATCATTTCGTATCATGATGAGATCAGTTGAAGACATTCTGCTTCAACTGATTCTCAAGGTGACTCCTTCACCTATCATCATTCTGCATCTCGTCCATTTGTTGTACCTTACAGTGTAGCGCCAACACACTGCATCCTACATGCTGCTCATGATCTTCACGCTGCCCATTCATCATGTTACGCTGTACCCAAATATCACTGTGTTGATCTCAACATCATGGATCAGCACCCATCTAATGTGTACTCAATGACTGGTTTACTGCTCTCATTGCTATACAGAGATTTCTATTATGACAGTCATTTCATTATATCAACCAGGTCTCCAATGAGGTCTACAGCATGATGACCATCTCTGATATCCTTATCATTACTGCAACAATGATTATTAGATTGTAGTAGCTTGGGTACAGCTTTTCCTTATAAGTAGGCATGTGATCTATAGAATAGATCCATGATATGGTCATCCTTATACCAGGTATTCTACAGGCATACCACAACAGCATATAGTCATACCTTATCCATGTAATACGAAGACTGTCATACCAAGGGTGGACTGCGTCTTCATTCCAGCGTGGACAGTGTACAAGTGCTTCAAGCTGTGCGTATATATATGTATATATATATATGCTGTGTGTAGACTGCGTTTAGGCTGCTACAGGCAGCGTATTAGGGCCTCCGTATTGGCTGTGTATAGAACCTCCTCTTAGCTGCGTATTAGGCTCCAGTTGCTGTGGAATAGGATCACTGTTTAGCTGTGAATAAGGGCTCAACAGACTGCGGATTTAGGGCACCTTTTGACCTGCGGTTAGGGCACTTTGGAACAGTGGATAGGGCTCTTTAGCACGGCAGATAGGAGCCTCTTTAGGACAGCAGTTAGCTCCCTCCTCGACTGCATATTGGGCCCCTTGAGACAGCGTATAGAGGTCTTCCTTTCTGCTGTCTAAACTCTTCTCAATACAGTGGCTAGACTTCCCATTCAACTGCATCTAGGGCACACCAGAACACCAGCTGTGACTCTTGTTTGGACTGCGGCTAGGGCTTGTTAAGGCCTCCTCTATACAGCGTATAAGGATCCTCTTTCACTGTGTCTCTAGGGCCTGCGTCTAGATGTCTCCTCCATGACTGTAACTTAGGGCAGCGTATAAGATTAGGGCATCATCATATTAGGCCAACGAAATCCATAGTGAATCTCCTTCTCCATAAACCCAAGACGTGGAGAGGAGATCACTTGAGGTGAGTTGCCAAATGACTACAAATCCTCACCAATTTATACTAAAACGTGGATAATGAATAGACACGTCGGTTGGGCTTCTAGAGCCTACATAAGTGCTGGTCGGCTTGATAATAATTACATAAACAAAATAAATTCATATCTCCATAAATACCTATCGGAATCGGATGATCTTTAGATCAATCCTACACCTCTCAATGAGAGGGATCCAATAAAAATATCAGCTGCCATAAATAAGCCGACCCACCTGGAGTTTGGCCCTAGTTGCCAATTTTAACAAAATGTAATACACATGCGAGGCCAAAAGGATACAACCAACCACAATCAAGTTCCCTATATAAGTGATGTCCTTATAATGCCAAATATGTAGCTTACTATACATCCTTTGCAGACACCAATCTCATATAGCAACTAGAGACAACTAATTGTTGGAAATACTGAGAAGGGAGCGAATTAGTATTTCACTTCAATTAGTTAATTTTTAATCTTCAAAGCATTAATTAACATTAGCATCAAATCAAACATAAACAATTAACAACACCATTCAACAATGCACAACTTCAAAGACAATACACATGAGATTGTTGATTTTTGGTAGCATCGGATGTGCTGTAGCCATGAAAATTGGTGGAGAGGCTAAGGCACATGAGATCTCCAAGACTCATAAATCGTTTGGAGAAATTCCACCCGGATGGAGAGATATTAAAATAATTAATATTTTTAATGGGGTTCCTAAGTCTAAACTTAGGAAAATTAAAATATTAATGTGTATTAATATAAAATGGGTGAGAAAGTTATAAATCACTGTTGAAATTTCTAAGTCTATCCATTAGAAATTTAATCTGTATTCTTTTGGTTTATTTCTTCTACTTGTTAAATTCGAACAAGTTATTTAAAACATATAAATAACGAAATAAACACAATACAGTCTCAACATCTACAAATCATCAGCTGAAAGAAAACAAACACACAAGTGACATCGTTGTTTTTGGACAAATGTCCCCGGAAAAACCCAATGCGGGAAAACCGGTGAAGCTATTCTGAGGGTTTATTATTATGCAATATTTCCTTGAGTACAACTGGGTGCCTAACCGGCTCACCTGACAGAGAAAAAAACGCGGTAGCAATACCTCTACATTCAGAAATAGGTATTTAGAAAACCTTTCCCACGAAACCCTCTCTGGCGACTCTGAAGCTCAGCGTCGGCCCTTTTGGCCTTTGCGTCAGCCTCTTGCTGCCCTGCGTCAGCCCCAAGACCCTTTACATCAACCCTTTGAGGCACTGCGCAGCCTCTGAGACCCTCTGCGTCACTGCAACAGCCTCTGCGTGGATGACGCAGTCCCTCTGGACTTTGCGCTTTCCCTATTGGGCTCTGCGTGGCTTGAACTGGCTGCTGCTCTCACTCTCCCTGCTTCTACGTTGGTCTCTCAGTACTGTCTCTGCTTCTCTGTCCAGTACTCACTGCCCCTCGCTGTTGATCACTGATTCACTTTTGCTTAGCAACTCCGCTCTAGCAAAATGAATGATTGATCACTCTGGTGTCTTCTCCAACTGACCCTCAAGCCTCCTCTTATACTTTTCTTGTTGGTCCTTCAACGGCCGAGATTAAATCTCTAATCAACGACTAAGATTAGGTTTGGCTTGATCCATGAATTTTGGAACCTTCTAACCCAGTTTTATTATTATATTAATACCCATTAATATTTTATTTTTCCTAAGTTTAGACTTAGGAACTCCATTAAAAATATTAATTATTTTATTATCTCCCAAACCGAGTACAATCTGTCAAAACCATTTCTAGGACTTGGAGATCTCATGTGCTTTAGCCTCTCCACCAACTTTCATGGCCAGAGCACATCCGATGCTACCCCAAATCAACACTCCCTCTTAGTGAAGACTGTGCTATAGTAATATTCCACACCTATGTCACAAGGTTCGTCAAACTTTAACCTTGAGATTCGAATTTTGGTGATCTTTAAAAAAGTTTTGAGGTTCGGCGAACCTCATCAGACCTCATAGCCATTGACCAAGTTCATAGATGAAAACTCATAACGTCATGTCACAACTCAAGCTTGTAATTTATCCTTGCAGTTTCCATGTCCGTGATAACATTTTTTATGTTTACTGATGTTGATTTCTTACTATTTTATCCTATATATATATATATATATATATATTATATATATAAATGAACCTAATGGCGAACCTCATCAATAAATTCAAACCCAAATCGAACCTAATCATTGCCAAACCCGAACTTGAACCTGAACCATGTGACATTGCTCCACACTGAGCATCACTTTAATTATCTGGCACTGGTGCCTGTGCTGATGCTAGGCCTCCCCGCCCAACCTCCTCTGTACTACTGCATCCTGTATTATCGCCCATGGCCCTGCCACTGCCAGTGTTGCATCTGTACGATAGCTCCCTCTTCATCCGTGCTGCCGCTGGTCCATCCTCCCAACATTGCATCTGCATTGCATCCCCTCTCATCATGCTGCATCATGCTACTGCTAACCGCTACTGCACTGCAACTCAGTTACTGAGAAGTAAGTAACTGATCCACCCAACTTTTGACGTCCCTGTTAGGCTAGAAACACTCCTGATGCTGAAGCTCCCTCTGCCGCTAACAAGTGCTCCCTCTACTGACCTCTGCGTTGCTGCAACAACTCCCTGCATCTTGCACCGTTGCAAACCTCTCTGTGTCATCCTGCACTGTTGCAACACTCCCATGCCGCTTGCATTGTTGCCGTCTGCTAGCCTCGCACTACCCGGGCACTCCTGCACTATAACACTATCTGCTGATTCATCCGCATCCATCTCTACCAACATCCGCCAATCCTGCTACTCCTCTTTGGGGCTCTCGTAGCAAGGTATAAGCCAAGAGGTTGGGTACCTCAAGGATCTTGCCCCTCATCGCCTATAGTCCTCCTGACTACAGCTCGATGTCTCTCCACTTCTTCTCAAGTGGCACATGAGCACTCATGGCACAATCATCATCCTCCTCGACTTCTTTCTTTGTCTTCACTGGCGCTGCCTTAGACTCAGAAGCCTCTCCCTTGTTCTTCTTCCTCAGACACTGGTTCGCATAGTGACCTAGTTCCCCACAATGGAAGCACTTGACCTTGGAGAGGTTCTTCTTCTTCCTCTTTTCTTGCTTTCCCACAGATGCTAGAGTCACATCCTCTTCCTCTTCCTTCTTGACCCTGACCCCTTTGCTGCTACTTCCCGTCTTGGTTAGCCGTCTGATTTCTTCTTGACAAAGAGCTGCCCACAATTCTTCCCAATTTGGAAGACTCGCCCCGCCCATTATGCACTGGACAAATGTCTCCCACTCCTCGGAGATTGCGTTAAGTGCAGTCCTCACCATCAACTCCTGATCCGGCATGGCCCTTATGGAAGTCAGTTGGTCACGGATCTCCTTCAACCGATCAAGGAAGACATCTATCTGCTCTCGCTTCTGTATCTGGTATGACCTTAGCTGATTCTCCAGGAGCATCTTCCTCTGCACGGAAGTATGTTGGTACAATGTCTTCAAAGTGTCCCACATCTCCTTTAGCGTTTTCTTCTCGGAAATATGTCAGACCACATGATCCTTGACTCCATCGAGGATGATGCACTTTGCCTTAGCCATTGCCTCCTCGTACCTTTCATTAACTACCGAGTCAACTGGGATATCCATTACTCTCAAGGCGAATCCCTTGATACGATATCTGTCTAGAATGGACAATATCCTGGCCTTCCAGACCACAAAGTTGGGCGCTCCGTTCAGCCTGTCCTAATCTCTCAGCCCATTCACGGCCATCTCTTTGCTCTTCTCTGTCGACTCCTCTGAGCCTCTCTACTTCCCACCTGGAAGTTCTCGGTTGGACTCCTGCTAAGTCTCTCTACTTCCATTCTGGAAGTTCTCGATTCGACTCGTCCGAGTCTCTCTACTTCCAGTCTGGAAGTTCTCTTCTAGACTCCCTCTGAGTCCCAGTTTCCCTCTTGGAAATCCTTCTACCAATCGTTAAGTTTCTCCTCTCCGAGCATCTGTGCAATTGCAACACTGAGCCAGATTCCTTGGCTAGAAATCCACCTCGACAACAACTCCCTCTACCTTGGTTTTGCCCTGTTAGGTACTGTTCTGACCACAGTACCCCACCATCTTTGCTCCCGCAAACTGCCCACATCTTCCTTTGCCCCAACAATTGAAGGATTGATCCTCTTGGCTCTGTGCAATCTCGACACCGGCAAAACAGCTCCCTCAGCCAACTGCGTCAGCTCTCTTGGCCTCTGCATGGCTCTGCGTGATCCCATTTTTGCCCTGCTCAGCCTCTGCGCTGGGCCCTCTCAGGCCCAGATTGATGATGTAGTCCCTCTGCGTCAACCCTTACTCTGTCGCTTTTGCAAGGATCAACTACTGACACTCGGGACATTTGATTCTGCTGCAAATGCTCTGCTTAGCTGATGCCTTCAGCTCTCCTGTGATCTGCAACCACCCTCTGATACCATGTTGAAATTTCTAAGTCTATCTGTTAGAAATATAATCTGTATTCTTATGGTTTATTTTTTCTACTTGTTAAATTCGAACAAGTTATTTAAAACATATAAATAATGAAATAAACACAATATAGTCTCAACATCTACAGATCATCAGCTGAAAGAAAACAAACACACAAGTGACACTGTTGTTTTTGGACAAATGTTCCCGGAAAAACCCAATGCGGGAAAACTGATGTATCTATTTAGAGGGTTTTTTATTATGTAGTATTTTCTTGAGTACAATTGGGTGCCTAACCGACTCACCCGACAGAGAAAAATACACAGCAACAATACCTCTACATTTGGAAACAGGTATTCAAGAAACCTCTCCCACGAAATCCTCTTTGACAACTCTGAAGCTCAGCGCTGGCCCTTTTGGCCTCTGCGTCAGCTTCCTGCTGACCTGCGTCAGCCTCAGGACGCTCTGCGTCAACCCTTTAAGGCACTGCACAGCCTCTGAGACCCTCTGCGTCACTCCAGCAGCCTTTGTGTGGATGATGCAGTCCCTCTGGCCTCTGCGCTGTCTCTACTGGGCTTTGCGTGGCCTGAACTGGCTACTGCTCTTTCTCTCCCTGCTTCTGCGCTGATCTCTCAGTACTGTCGAGTACTCATTGTCCCTTGCTGCTGATCACTGATTCACTTTTTCTTAGCAACTCCGCTCTAGCAAAATGAATGACTGATCACTCTAGTGTCTTCTCCAACTGACCCTCAAGCCTCCTCTTATACTTTTCTCGTTGGTCCTTCAACGACCGAGATTAAATCTCTAATCAATGACTAATATTAGATTTGGTTTGATCCATGAGTTTTGGAACCTTTTAACCCAGTTTTATATTAATACCCATTAATATTTTATTTTTCCTAAGTTTAGACTTAGGAACTCCATTAAAAATATTAATTATTTTAATATCTCCCAAACCGGGTATAATTTGTCCAAACCATTTCTGGGTCTTGGAGATCTCATGTGCTTTAGCCTCTCCACCAAGTTTCATGGCTAGAGCACATCCAATGCTACCCCAAATTAACAATAACGAGGATCAAGACAGATCTAATCTTAGCCATTGATTAGGGACTTAATCTCGACTGTTGAATCGTCAACAGGAAAACTATAAGAGGAGGCTTGAGGGTCAGTTGGAGATACACCAAGACACCAAGAGGCCGAGGAATACATATCAGAGAGGCAACATAGTGGTTTGCTAAGGAAATCAAACAAGTGATCAGTTGCAGTGAGGGTTAGCTCGACAGGAGGTCGAGGAATATATATCAGAGAGGCAACAGAGTGCCGAAAGAGGCAGCGCAAAGCCTTGGAGGGTTGATGCAGAGGCAACAAGGGTTGACGCAGAGGCCGAGGAGGCCAGTGCAGAGGGCCAGGAGGACACAAAGGGCTTCAGAGGCTGCGCTGAGGTGATTCAGTGGGACAGACTGAGAGCTGGTTGGTTGATGCAGAGCCAGAGAGGGTGACGCAGTCCCTAAGAGGGTGACGCAGTTCCAGAGAGTGCATGGAGCAGCTTTTGTTGTCTAGAACAAGGAACAACTGGAGTTGCTGTGGGATCGTTCATCCGGTTGTTGATGAGCCAGAATATCTGTCTCCGGATAGAGATATTGCTGTCAAGGAAATTCTCTAAAGGGTGAGCCATTTCTGGCGCCTTAGTTGTATTTAGAATTTGCTTAATAATAAAACCCTCTATATGCTGCACCGATTTTCCCACATTGGGTTTTTCCGAGGACGATTGTCCAAAAATAACAGTGTCCCTTGTGTTGTCTCAGTTTATTTCAGTTGTTGATCTGTATGTTTGTGAAGGCTGCAATTGTGTTTATTTCGATGTTTAAATTATTAAATAACTTGATGTAAATAACAAGTTTGAAGTAACCAGATATTGCAGTAGGGGTTTCTGATGTGTTAGATTTAGGAATTTTCACATGTATTAGAGCGATTGCAGATCGCAGGAGGACTAAAGATGCTAGCAGAAGAAATCTGAAAATTTGCAGTAGAAAAGTAGCTGCCCCGAGAGACAACGCTGTTTCAGAGCCAGAGACGCAGAGGGAAGAGTGACACAGTGCAGAGAAAGTGACGTAGAGGCTGCATCAACATTCTGAGCCAGGAGGGGAAGACGCAGTAGCTGGGAGGAGCCCACGTAGTTAACGATTGTATACAAACTATGTAAGACAAAGTTTTGATTGTATACAAACTATGTAACGATGCTAATTGGTGATGTCACTGTATAGTGATATGAACCACAAAGATTCAGATAGACAAACCACTGTGATAGAACAAAGATGTAAGGACTTTAATATCGAGATCATATACATTACAGAGATGCGGAACTGTGCATGAGATCATATATATATATATATATTATGGAGATGCCAATGCGAGATCAAGAAGATGCGTGACTATATCACTGAGACTGAGTAATCCTGTGACAAAAAAGTTTGAAGCCAATGCAGAGTTCTTGTAGTGAGAGACTGTAGGCACTGTGGTATAGTATAGTTTTGCGGCAGAGTATGGTCTTATATAGATAGAGTAGTCTTCAACAATGCAAGAGCATAGAGCAGAGAGGTGAGACTAGTCATAGAACAGGGATGCAAGATTGAGGCAGTGAGAGTCCTCAACGAGAGTCATATATCCTTGTGAGAGACTTAAGGTATATAGTCCTGAGAGAGCATCATGAATACCTGTAGCATATCATAATAAAAATCTAGAGAGAGCATAATAGGGTCTTGCGAATGTGCAGTCTTGAAGCAATGCGAATGTAGGGTACTTTTAGCAGAGCGAAAGTAGAACTTATACCAGAAGAGTGAGAATATAGTAGAGCAATGTCTTGCTGCTTGCAGCCAAAACCCTTGCAAAAATCACTGACCATAACCCTAATGTATCAAAAAATCTCATAACCATGTGTGCCATCGAAACTTCCTTTGGAGATAACCCTAATGGCGTATTTATAGTTGTTTTCCAATGTGAATAGGTGTCTCTTTAGGGTCAACCTAACATGAGGCTGACTTAGACAAAATTTTAAAATTTAAAATTACTATTTTCCCTCCAATGGATTGAAGCAGACTTCATGACCATAATCAAATTCCTTGTATTTAATAATATTTCATAGTAAAATGTGGGCTAGGGAATTTCTCCCTAGCTGCCAATAATTAACATACAAGACTTATTTTAGTTAGATATTTGGAGGTGATCGTCGTTTGAAGTATTATTATGCCCTTAATAATTAGGTATGACCCACTATGACGTACTTATGGTCATTGTCTCTAATGAATGGTTTCTTTCACTTTAGTTTGAGATGGCCTTTCCAAGTGGTTTTATACAATAGTAGTGGAAGCCTTGAGGGCACACCTATTCCACTCCTACTCCACATGATGCCCGGGCCGTACAACACTTCTGTAGAGCATGATGACCTTGCGAATGTATCGTTTCCAACTTTCCCTTCCATAGTAGAGTGTTGGGCACTTTATTGATCTTGATAGTTGATTGACACCCCAAAGCTTCCTCAGAGGCAAAAACACTAATCTCACCTCTCTTGGCATTGAGGATCTTAATGATGTACCCAACAAACCTAGCATGCCCCCATGATAGCCTTGAGACTGTTTGATAGGCATGCCTTGATCCAATGTGTAGATCATAGTATTCAAAACTAGAACTGGTGATCGGACTGGTCAACCTATCAAACCAATTTTTGAACCGGAACGGGAAAAACCAGACTGGTGAGATCTCAGTGAACTGGTCTTTAAAAAAATACATGAAATAATTAATTTTTTTAGTGAGAAAACTATTTTTAAGATTTAAAACCATGATTCCAAACCAATAGAGACAAAATATACAAAGTTTACTCATTTATATACCATGTAAAGGTAAATTTATCAAAATGGCACCGAGTGCAATACATATCAACAACAAAATAAATAATTAATGAGGATTTAAATGGCCTCTAGAGTCCAAAAAACAATACTACAAGCTATGGGGTCACTAGCCTACAACCAATCTATATATCAATGATCAACATGATCACTCCTTATCATGATCAAACTCATTACCACTACTAGACATGGGATCATCAACATGAGCTACATAAACATCATCTGCCTCAGAGTTTAAGGACTCCTCAGACTCCTCTGCAACCTCAGTGGCAATCATAGTAGCAACAAAACTAGACATTAATACTACAAATCACTAATCAACATGATCACTCATGAAACTCATCATTGATTCAACACTATTTGAAATGGGATCATCAACAAGAGCTACATAAACATCTTCTAGCTCAAAGTCTTCTAAATTGGATTGCTCAACCTTATAATATGGTAGAAATTGAAAAAGTTTAATATGCCTTACCAACGATTTTGGTTTAAGTGAAGGGTTCATCTCCTCAATCTTATAATATGGTAGAAAAAACTTAGCATGCCTAACCAATTATCTTCCTTTGAGTGAAGGGTACATTTTTGTTAAGGTCATGGTAGAGGAGTTCAACAACCATCACCACCAACATCAATGAAGTTCAACAATCAATGCCACCAACATCAAGGTACTTAAAGGGCTTCATGCTCTTGATGAAATGCCAATATCATACTCCCACATATGACATAATCAATTGGAAACATTGCAATCCGATAAATTTTGAAATCCTGAAAACCATCAAGTCTGTTGGATTTTCAGTGATATCTAAAAATCTAGTTTCTCCATATGAAATCCAATGAGGTTGAAACCACTCTCAAACATCCTAAGTCATTTCATGGTAATATTAAAAATTAAAGTAAAAGGATAAAAATGAAAGATAAAGGAAATGTCACTTTTACTTTAAGAATTTAACATTACCATTGATTTCCAACATTGCTAGGGTTGAGAATCTTGAGATCTGTCAAGCAAATGAGAGGGCAGACATCCTTTTAAAGGCTTGGAGGGGTTGTTTTCGGAGGAAATAACCCCTAATTTCCCTCAAAACTGCTCAAAAAAGCCAAAAAACAACTCACGTGGGGTCCGTGGTCGAGCTGGTAATGAACCAACTAGTTTATGGCCAGTTAATGCTAAAACCCTAGCTCGTGCGCATAAAAACTAGTTTTTCTATCGATCAGGTACGTCAGCCTAATGAACTGGCCAGTTTGGCCCATTTAAGGTTCAAACTGGCCGGTTTTGAACACTATGGTCTAGATGATGATCATCATGTTAGGATGATTAGGGAGGGCTTGTACTACCTCATGCAACCCTAATACTAGAGAGAGTGCATCACGTTGTCTAGATGATGCCCATGGAGATGACACGAGGCACCTAGAGTTGGCTTTTGGACACATGGAGACGTTTTGAGGCTTGATTTAAGGATCCTTCCTCAACTTATTGTTGATCATGATGATTGGAGGTGCAAGTAGCCCATATTTTACACTTTTGGAGCCTTATTAGCCCTAAAAAGGCAAGAGGGTCATGCTTAGAGAGGGATTTCAGCTCACAGGAAAATTATTGGCATATTTTGTTTTATTGAGCTATTGGGTTGGCTTGTAGCCCACTTCAAGTTTACTCATAATCAAACTTGTTATAGGGCTTTTAGTTGGATTAATGAATGTGATATACCTCATATAAAAGGAGGATCACTTCATTCTATTTGTTCATTATCACTTGTGGTTTTCGACCTCCTTTAGGGAGCTCAACTTAGCCTTTTTGCTACTCGCCACTTGTGGAGATGTGATATTTTGGAGCTCTTGCTATTGGAGACTAGTTTATGTATTGGAGATGTCTTTTTGGGATTGCAAGAAGGCAATTTATTGGAAAAATTTAAGTGTTATTGCAGATTTTTTATGGTTTTTCATGTAATGAATGTATGCTAGGGTTATTCTTTTCTTGTTCCATGTCTAAATGCATATTTTTATTGGAAAATTTTGGATGATCGTTTCATGTTAAACTTATTTTCCTTCAATGCCATAGAATGCCTTCTAGAGAGCTTTCTTCTAATTAATTTCTTCCCTCATAAAAAGATAGCCAAGGTTTGCAACTAAAAACTAGGGTTTCCCCCTTACTCCATGCATAGATTTGGTATCTCTTAAATTTAGCCCTAAAGACTCCATCATCCAAGTAGGGAAACACATTGGAAATCCTTCTGGTGGTCAAAAACCATAAAACATTTGCCCTTTTCTCTTCTTTTCTATCTTCCTAAGCCCTTTACGGCGAGTCACTAGGGCTAGGGCATAGGGCCGAACTCAACTAGGGCCTCTTGAGGACATTGTGGCTTTTGTAGCTTGTTTCCACCTTGATTGTTCCTTATAACTCAAAATATCTCTCTTTTCATGGTATAATTTTCCCTGTTATGGCTAACATCATCAATCCTAGGTAATTTGTTCCCTACAAAACCCTAATCTTAATTAAGGCTTCAATTTGCCATCTCCTTTTGTTGATTTCATCTTTAAGCAAAACTTTTATGTTAGTTTTTGTAGCATCAGAGGTGTTCTAGTCTCGAAACGTTGTGGAGAGGCTAAAACACGAGATCTCCATAACCCAAAAATCGTTTCTGGAAATTCCACCTAGAGATGTCTCAATTAGATTATTAACCTATTTTTTAATGTTTCTTAAGTCTAAACTTAAGAAAATTGGTTAATTAATCAATATTAATTGAGATAATTTGTTAATCATCTAAAAATTCACACAGATCGATCCAGATATGATCTCAACCATCAATTATGTTTTAATCTTGGTCGTTGGAGTCCCAACTAGAGATTATAAGAGTAGGTCGATGGGTATGTTACCCACCACTTGTGCGTAGTGTATATGGGATAAATTTTTTCTCTTAGATTGTCCTCGGCCGTCAGTAAGCAACCCCTCGCAACCACCAGATAGCTCGATGTGCCATTATCTATGCCACCTGAGCCAACCATGTGGTCCCTTGCACACTTGTTATGATTGTATGTTTGAAGGCAGGCCTCTCGACTCCAAAGGTATGGCTTTTCATTGGTATAGTTGAGTAATTTTTCTTACTTGTCATGGGCACTTTGGGCATGGATTGGTGGGGGGATTCAGCGAAAAGAGTGGGCTAGGTCTGTACTCTTCTCTCCACTACCCGATTTCATGGTTATCCTTGTATCCTAGTCTTGTTGGATCTCCTATACTGACCATTAGCTTTAGGGTTGGCACTACATGGGAAATCCCAATTTTGGTTGCGTGGTCTGACTTCCCGATACCATATATACATCACTCCCTTCCACTCATTTTAGCCCCATTCATCTTGTTGTCTCACAGATTGTCCAGGCAACGCGACAACGCTCAGACCGGGGGCTATCACCCTGTTGCCCGATCTCTCCGTTTAAGCCGTCTCCTAGAAGCAGGCCGAGGGGGTAGACCCTATGGGATAAATGAAGACCAATTGCGAATCAGCTGGTTTTAGAGACACAACAGGGGAAAACCAGCGCTTGGTTGATTTTAGAATTTGATTAGATCTTTAAATGCTTAAGACCAGTGCCTTATGGAGTTAATGAAAACCAAGTAATTAATTAGCTGTTGCTGCTTATGAAGTAATTTAATGATTGCTTGAAAATATTTACAAAATATCAAACATGTAACGAGCATTATATAATCAAAGCAATGATTAATTTCACCAGATGCAAGATATTCAATAGATGCGCAATGTTCTAGCAATTAAATTTCAAAAGATCAAATACTTTAAGCAACCACAAAATTTAAATGCTAACCAGTTTCAAATAGATAATCTCCGGATATAAACATTTAAGCACATTTAACTATACCATAACAGAAAAAAAGACTTTAAAAGGAATTTCCAATTTTTAATTAGTCTTTTTTCATTTTTTTAAAAAATATTTTTATTATTTTTATTTTTTTTATGAGATTTTTGTAGATTGAATGAAAATCTAAACCCAAAATAGATCAAACTCTAAAATTAACTTTTTATGCCAACAAAATAAAAAACTAAGGATTAAACATTTTATGCTTTTGGGATTTTTTATTTTTTATGATTTTATGATTTTTTTTTTTAAATCAAAATCAAAACAAAACTTAAAAATATCTAATTCTAAGACTAAACTAACACATATATGCATATATCACAATGATTTGTTTATTTAAAAAAAATTAAAATCAAAACTAAAAAATTTAAAATCAAAATCGAAAATAGAAAAAGGGTATATGAAAAATAAAAAGAAAGTAAAACCTAAGCTAAACACCATGAAATCATATAATGAAATAGCAATAACCCTAACCCAAACATAAAATCGAATCATAAGAGAAAAAATAAAAATCGAAGTGTATGCGTTTGCAGGTGTCGCTGACAGGAGGTCGATGGCGAGGAATCTGCGTTTGATCGTTTTCTTGTGACACAGTTCCGAGGGTTTGTTTGCAGGTCTCAGAGCAGGCAAGGAAGCATATCGTGCAGATGAGTATGGAAACGTGGAGCGTAATAGCAAATGAGTGTTACGCTGGAGGAAAGTACAACCAACGTAGGAGATTTTTGCAGGTTGGAAGGCGGAGGAACAGTGATGAGGAGCAGCTGAGGACGCCAAAGGGAAATGCGTGGAGGTGTTACGAACTGTTGCGTGGGATGGAAGGTTGAGAAGGGTGCAGATTGGAGGTTGGATTTCAGCGTTGAGGGAGGATTGACTTGATAGCACAAAGAAGAATCAAGCTGGGGTTTGGCAGCGATGCGTTGGGCAGATGCAAGTAATGTGCAAGTGCGGAGGTGACAACGAAGGGGGAAGGCTGACAGAGATGAGATGAAGCTATGGAGAAGATAGCAGGTTGAGGAAAAACGCAGGTTGGGTAGCATTGGGGAAAGCAACGATAGAAGGAAGGCAAGGGAGCATGCAGGACAAATGAAATGTTGGAGAGTTTAAATGACGACAACATGGAATTGAACAACAAAAGTGAGGTTGCCAGAGGGTTTGCTAAGCAATCATAGATTAGTAAAAAAAATTCAAAAAAATTCATGTAAAAAAGATGCCCTGGAAATCCTTGAATTTCTCCAGAAAACTTAAAACAAATTTTAAATCTTGTGAACCCTTATAAAAATTTTCTAGATTTTCAAACCCTTGAACAGCAGAAACGTACACCTGCAAAACACTGGTTCTGAAGCAAATATTCCTGCTAGAGTTGATCCTGAGGCCAGATCTTACTCTATAGGGCCTAGATTTGGCTTCGGACAAAATGTTTTCTTCCGACCTGCAACCTGCAAAAAACCGAACACCCAGAAATAAAATGTGCAAGAAACAAAACTAAAAAAAAAAACCCTAAAATCAGCTAAATAATTACAACATTCACAGTTTAAAGGCTCTAAATAGCCAGATTTGTCTATATGCCGCAAATATATTTTTAGAATTTTAAATTTAAGATGAGGTGTTTCAGAAAACCCTTCATGCATCCGCAATAGAAATTCTAATGATAAGCCTGGGATCAAAATTGGCCGGGCTCTTCAGAAAATGCAATCCGAGAGTTGGCCGGTTCAGTCGAGAATTTCTCAGAACGCCCGATAATCTCAAAAAAAGGATTTCCCGCACAACTTAATTCAACCATTAACAAAGAGGGATAAAACGATACTAAAATCCAGATCTAATGGAGATACCTGCCATCATATTCAGAAATTTAACTACCATTCAAACCCTAGCGATTAAACAAGATACCTGTGTTTAAAATCACTCTTCATAAAGCTATCATCAATGGCTGAAATTAAAAAATCATGCACAGAAATAAAACATTTTACAACATTTCCGGAAGAGTAACACCAGCAAGATTTCAACCCCAAAGTCTTTCTTTACTGCACATGAAAAAATGACTACAAGAGAGCTTTCTTTAGCACACGACTCTAAGATCGAATGATCTCAAATGACCTCTAACACCCTATTTAAAGGAAAATTTCCCCAACAGCTGGTTTGAGTGATCCATGTCAAAATGATTTCGATCGTCGATGAGGATCAAAATCTCTTTTAATCTCATCCGTCGAAATTTTAAATGCATTTTAATATATTAAGAAATTAAAATCTTGCATTTATTTCCTCTAAACTTTGACTTATTATTATTTTTTTTTATTTTTCGAATTTTTATTTATTTATTAATTTCATTTTTATTTATTTATTTATTTTTAATTTAATTTTTTAGTATTTTTTAATTTAGTTATTTTTTTATTATTTTTATTGGACCCTCGAACTTAGCCTTTGGAAAAATCACCTAAGACCTAGGACTTATAAGGGGAGAAAACATTTTCTAACCCTCAAGACACTTTACATCATGACTTTTACAATTTTACATCTCAAGGGGAAACCCATTTGACAAAGACCCTCATAGACTACCCACTTCTGCGACACAAATATAATCTAGCAGATCAAGTAATTTGTAATAACCTAACCAAATAATTAGGATTATTTCCAAATTACTTTTACATAGACTCGAAGCACACTAGGATTCCCCTAGGATTCTAATGACAAATTCCATTCCGGCTTTGGGGTTAGGCTGAAGGAAAACTCTGCCGGTCATGGATCGATGAGACAAAAAACCTTCCGGAATGTAGGTCATCACTAGAAGATTAGGTTTACCTAGGCAAATACATACATGACACAGATCTGCTAAGACTATTTACAATTTACACATGCAGACTGGGTTTACAACATAGCATGATTGGGCTGATGATGACAGTCGAATGGCATGGACATCGATCAAGCACTATCTCTTTTGCGAAAAAGGGGGTCTACTGCTATGGGTAGTTGACACGTAGTGGTCAACATCTGGCTCTACTTGGGGACACGTTGCTGCACTGTAGGAATGTGAGAATCTAGAATCTACATCCACGCAACACACAACAAAACATAAGTAACGTCCATCCAAAAATCATCATATAACATTAAGCACAGGAAAGATATAAACTCTTCATTTATCAACTATCTAGTAACATGAAAACTAAATGTAATCCTAAAACAGAATTGAAAATGCTGAAAAAACAAGGAGTAGGTTTAGAAATACAGAGGATGCCCAATGACATCAGATGCGTTCAATATTGTGTATACTGAGCATTTGCTTGCTTTTAGGCAAATTTGTCGGCTGCTTCTCGGATGTGCCATGTCCAATTCTGCATATGGTAGGACTTTTTCCTATCCAAAAATGACGTTGCTCGCGGCCGTCTGATGCATCAAATCTTTTTCTCATTTTCTTTCTCTTGCGCTTTTTCTTTGTGGCAGGTTGTATCACTGATGATGTGGAACATTATGCTTCAAAACCCTCAGATGAAGTATGTAAGATATGTGTGACATGTCTTTCTTCATTTTTCATTTGATCTTTATTGCTTTTAATTTTATCTGGATCACCTTGAATTAACCACTTTTCAATCGAACCAATGACCTCCTCATAATAATATGGAGCTTGTTGCAGCAAATAAGGAGGCTTCTGAGCTGTTGACGTTTCCTGGTTTCTTTCATCCTCTGACCGCTGTTGAAATTTTTGTACCTGTATTGTAATGGTATCCATTTGGCTAGAGTGTTCAAGCTTCATAGCACTAATTTCCCTAGCATGGTCTTCTTCCATATCTTTTATTACTTTATCATTCTTTTCCTTTATGGTCATCAAGCAATGCTGCGTAGAGTTTATCTCTTTCTTATGACTTGCTTGTATGGTAGCCAACTGATTATTATAATCAAATGTCATGATAGTCATTTCTTCATCCATAGTTAATAACTTGTTCTGAATAGCACTTATTTCTTCCTGAAAACTTGCTTCCATGGCAGTCACTTGATTTGAATGATTGAGTTCCATGATCGTCATATTTTCCTCTAAGCCTGATAACTTGCTTTGCATAAAATTAATTTCCCTATCATGATTAGCTTTCATGGTCTCAATTTCCTTAGCATGTTGACTTTTCATGTCAGTTACGTGATCAGAGTGTTTAATTTTCATGATTTCCATTTCCTTATCACCTTTTTCCAGGTGGGTGCATAAAGTTCTCATATCATTGGCGTAATCAGTTACAAATTTTTCTTGATTGATCTCCATATTTTTTACCAGCCGCATTAGTTCTTCTATAATTTGCTTCTGATTTTCCCTTTCATTGTCGACACTGATTTTACAATTTGTCCCTGCTTTTCCACTATCATGGATTTTCTCTGCAATGTTACAGGTGGATGGCACATTCTGATATGAAGAATTGTCTTGAAATCTTTCATCGACAGCTGGATCCTTCATAAGATTACTTTCAATCTGTTGCACAATTTTAGGGGCACAAGGCAAGCTATCTTGATAACCATATCTATCTTTAAAAGCATTGACAATGTCTTGTAAAGAAGTGAAGAATCTTCAGGACAATTTTAAACCAATTCAAAACATCACCCTCTAAAGAAAGGACAAATAGACACATTTTGACATCTTCATGATCATACTGAGGAGATCTACAATATATGATCATTATATGAGTAAACTTGCATAAATGCTTTCTAACAGCGACTGAATCACCACTCGAGAACAAAGGTAATTTAGAAATGGCCACTTTCGGAATATCATGGAGAAAATCAGTAAAATGACATGGTGTAAACGAATAATCCATGATGAATAATGAGGGACCAAATGGATGATAGAAAGAGATCTCTGATCAAGAAAATCAAGAGATGAAAGAAGTGGAGTCACCACTTGAACATGAATCTAACTTTAGGATCCAAAAAGCAACAAACAAGCAGATATGAGGGAGGCTTCTTGTCTAGGAAAAATAAATGAAAAGAAATGGAGTCGCCACCCAAACAAGAAACGAACTGAAGAGTAGGTGCTAAAGGTACGATGATATGACGAAAGATAAGGCAATGAAAAGATCAAATGACGCCAAGGAATGTTGGCCGTTTGACAGGTTAATGAATGGTGGAAAAGATGAGATGATGCCAAAAAAAGTTGACCTTGCCGGCTCAAATGAGAGATGAGAAAGATGAAAGATAAATGTCGAATAAACCAAGGACAAAATAAACTCTAAAATTAACTTTTTATGCCAACAAAATAAAAACCTAAGGATTAAACATTTTATGCTTTTGGGATTTTTTTTATTTTTTATGATTTTTGATTTATTTTAAAATCAAAATCAAAACAAAACTTAAAAATATCTAATTTTATGACTAAACTAACACATATATGCATATATCACAATGATTTGTTTATTTAAAATAAAATAAAATCAAAACTAAATAAAATTTAAAATCAAAATCGAAAATAGAAAAAAGGGTAAATGAAAAATAAAAAGAAAGTAAAACCTAAGCTAAACACCATGAAATCATATAATGAAATAGCAATAACCCTAACCCAAACATAAAATCGAATCATAAGAGAAAAAAAAATCGAAGTGTATGTGTTTGCAGGTGTGGCTGATGGGAGGTCGATGGCGAGGAATTTGCGTTTGATCGTTTGCTTGCTACACAGTTTAGAGGGTTTATTTACAGGTTTCGGAGTAGGCAAGGAAGCACACCGTGCAGATGAGTATGGCAGCGTGGAGCGTAGCAACAAATGAGTGTTACGCTGGAGGAAAGTACGGGCAGTGTAGGAGATTTTTGCAGGTTGGAAGGCGAAGGAACAACGATGAGGAGCAGCTGAGGACGCCGGAGGGAAATGCGTGAAGGTGTTATGAACTGCTGCGTGGGATGGAAGGCTGAGAAGGGTGCAGATTGGAGGTTGGATTTCAGCGTTGAGGGAGGATCATCTTGATAGCGCAAAGAAGAATCGAGCTGCGGTTTGGCAGCAATGCGTTGGGCGGATGCAAGCAATATGTAGGTGCGGAGGTGACAGCGAAGGGGGAAACGCTGACAGAGATGAGATGGAGCTGTGGAGAAGATTGCAGGTTGAGGAAAAACGCAGGTTGGGTAGCGTTGGGGAAAGCAACGATAGAAGGAAGGCAAGGGAGCACGCAGGACAAATGAAAGATTAGAGAGTTTAAATGAAGAAGACATGGAATTGAATAGCAAAAGTGAGGTTGCCAGAGGGTTTGCTAAGCAATCACAGATTACTAAATAAAATTCGAAAAAATTCATGTAAAAAAGATGCCTTGGAAATCCTTGAATTTCTCCAGAAAACTTAAAACAAATTTTAAATCCTGTGAACCCTTATAAAAAATTTCCAGATTTTCAAACCTTTGAACAACAGAAACATACACCTGCAAAAAACTGGTTCTGAAGCAAATATTCCTGCTAGAGTTGATTCTGAGGCCAGATCTTACCCTATAGGGCCTAGATCTGGCTTCAGACAAAATGTTTTCTTCCGATTTACAACTTGCAAAAAACCAAACACCCAGAAATAAAATGTGCAAGAAACAAAACTAAAAAAGAAAAAAACCCTAAAATTAGCTAAATAATTACAACATTCACAGTTTAAAGGCTCTAAATAACTAGATTTGTCAGTATGCCACAAATATATTTTTAGAAATTCAAATTTAAGATGAGGTGCTTCAAAAAACCCTTCATGCATCTGCAACAGAAATTCTAATGATAAGCCCGGGATCAAAACTGGTTGGGCTCTTCAGAAAATGCAATTCGGGAGTTGGCTAGTTCAGCCGAGAACTTCCCCGAGCGGCCGGTAATCTCAAAAGAAGGATTTCCTGCACAACTTAATTCAACCATTAACAAAAAGGGAGAAAACGATACTAAAATCCAGAGCTAATGGAGATACCTGCCATCATATTCAGAAATTTAACTACCATTCAAACCCTAGCGATTAAACAAGATACCTGTGTTTAAAATCACTCTTCATAAAGCTATCATCAATCACTGAAATTAAAAATCATGCACATAAATAAAACATCTTACAACATTTCCGGAAGAGTAACACCAGCAAGATTTCAACCCCAAAGTCTTTCTTTACTGCACATGAAAAAATGACTACAAGAGAGCTTTCTTTAGCACACGACTCTAAGATCGAATGATCTCAAATGACCCCTGACACCCTATTTAAAGGAAAATTTCCCAAACGGCTAGTTCGAGGCATAGTTGCAGGAATCGCCCCCCCCCCCGGATCCTAAGCCGGAATCGCGACCCGTACGGAATCGTTCCGGAATCTCCAGGCGAAGCGCGATTCCAAATTTTAGGTGGCGCGATTCCTAGTTTTAAAAGCGATTCCTGGTTTTTAGGTTGCGTTGCCCCGGAATCGCGCTTCGGAAGGCGCTTCGGGCAAGAGGTTGCGCCACGCAACCTGCCCGAAAGCGCACGCCACCCGCACGCCACCCAGGCGCAACCCGCACGCAACCCGCGGGGCAACAAAATAAAGATAATTTTTTTTTAATTTCTTTTAAAATTTAACTTAACTAAGCATGAGGGGGTGGGTTAGGGTGAGTTTAGGGTGGCTTTAGGGTGACTTTAGAAAAGAATAAAGCCCCCATTCTCTTCTCATTTTCTCACTTTGAGTTTATGAGAGGTTGAAGAAGAGAAGAGAGGAGAGGAGAAGAGAAGAGAGGAAAGGAGAGGAGAAGAGAGGAGCTTGGAGGAGGAGAAGAGGAGCTAGGAGGAAGGAGGAGGAGCTTGGAGCAAGAGCTTGGAGGACTTCATCTACAAGAGCTAAAGAGGTAAGTTCAAAGCCCAAACTCCCTTGTTTTTTTTGAAAAAAAAATTGTATTTTTCTCCTCCCTCTCCTACTCTTTCCCATTGTTTCTACTTGCTCCTTTATTTACAGGTTGTCCACTACCTATATCCATATTCCAAGATGGTGTTCTTTTGGCTTCTATGTATCATTCCGCTCTTGGTTTTAATGATGGCAAGGTTGAGGAATAGAGGGGAAGAGGAAGGGGATGAACTTGGTCCTAATAGTAGTACTAGTGACCCAATGTATGATGAGGAGGAAGGGTTTGAAGAGGAAGGGGATGAAGATGAACTTGAAGGGGACACTGAAGCACAAGATGGGAAAGGTA